>KV006423.1:452817-484748 GCA_001598015.1 Dorcoceras hygrometricum
GAAGAGCTATCAAAGCAGATAAACATGCAACATGCTATAAATCAATGCTATGAATGCATGAGGCTGTCAAAGGAAATCAGTCAGCTAGACCGGTGTAACAACCGGCAAATCATATCATGTCGCCTCTATACCACGTTCTATCAACCGGGAAATCATCGGTCCGTGATCATCGGGGCCCGTCAGCCCATCACAGCTCGGCGGTAGACACTCGTATCCGGTAGTCACCGCTCCGACGATAGCGTTGGACTTTTTAGGCACGACCCACCAGTCGGCCAGTCACAACGTGACACCCAATCAGGTTATCAAATCGAATCTGTAAATCAGGCTCAAGATGTATGCATGAATGCCATTCAATATCCATGCTCAATACATAATATTCCTAAACGTAAAACAGTACACACATTCAATCAAAACAGTAACTGATTCACGTAAGCACATATCAGTAAAGCCACAGATTTCACAACATCGAATTATAGCCATGCCCAAGCCCAAATTTGCTAAGAGCTGCTCAATTCGTACCTTTCTTCTTCAATTTACCTAACAGATTTCTCCTGACTCAAATCACGCAGCAGGAAACTTCCTGGAATCTGAAATCTGTTACAACATAGCTAATATCTTAGCTCAATCTAATCACAGTCACGTTAATCCTATGTCCAGGAGTATAATTCAATCCTACACTTCTACGCAGGCACTAACTACCAAAAACCGAGCTCAAACTACAAGAAATGCTCACCAAAAAGCTCACGCTAGCCGAAGAACGCACGCACAGACTTTTCTCAAAAGCTTCGAACTCCAGCAGCTTCGCGTTTCCACTTCCAGCACAAATACAACGTCTCAAATGGGTAGCAAACGAAAGAGCTAAGCAAGGGGAATCCAGCGCCACTAAGATTTCGAAAAATAGGGGCTGGATGCGATGGGAAATCGGCGGCAGAAATTATGGTGAACAGTAGCTCGACAAGGGTTTGGAGAAGAAGATAAGAAATATCTGGCTCAAAATAATTCTAAGTGTCGAACAACACTTCTATATATAATCTCCCCAAATCAACGTCTGCTGAACACCAATATTCAGTCGACTGAACAGTAGAGATCTTCCAGCAGATACCTCCTCTTTCCCTTCAATAAAATCAGCAGGAGCAATCACTAAGCATTCGTGAGAAAACACTTCAAAAACCGTTCCAACTTATCAAAACGACGCCGTAGCAATACAACAGCTGACAACAGCTTTCGCAAGCAAAACGACCACCTGCTGGTAACAGCTCTCTCTCCAAAACAATTCATCTGCTGCTCGCGAGAAATCACTCAAAACGACGACGCATCTACTAATCCAAACGACGTCACTTTGGTTACGTAAACATTGCTACCAACAGCTGATCTCTCAAACGAAAGGCTCAAAACGCAGCGTTTCAACTAATTCAAACGACGTCGCTTCTCAACATTCGGATTTGCGCGCCTGCTGATCAGCAGCAACCATCAAAACGCAATCTACTACCAGCAGCAAGGAATACGTCACACCTACGTCATCATATCTATCGACAGCTCTTCGCAACATCTGCCAGCAGCAACTTCAAAACTTAGAAACCAAAACCAGCAGCTCTCCTTGCGTCACGCTGACGTCATCTCTGCTGATTCAAAATCCACCAGCAGGAGCTACAGTAACCTGCTGCTGACAGTTTGCTTCAAAAACTTGCTACGACTGAATTTTCCATGAATTATCGCAACGCTAAAAAATCGGCAGGAACCTCAAAATTTACGTGATTAATCCCAAATCAAATCAATTAATCACTAATATAAATTCTCAATCCTCACAAAAACAGCACCCAATCCTATCTTCGATGCATCTGTGTAAATCGTAAAGTTTCCTTTCCCTGATGGCAAAGTTAAAACTGGGGCTTCTATCAATGCCTACTTTAATCTCTCAAAGGTGGATTGGCATCGTGGAGACCAATCATACTTAACATCCTTCTTGGTCAATGACGTTAAAGGAACAACTATCTTAGAAAATCCCTCTATAAAACATCGATAGTAACCTGCAAGACCTAGAAACTCCGAACTTCTGCTACGCTCTTAGGTGCAGGCCATTCCCGAACAGCTTCTACTTTGGAGGGATCTACTTCTACTCCATTCTTAGAAATGATATGACCGAGAAACACAATCTTTTCAATCCAAAATTCACATTTACTAAACTTAGCAAACAATTTTTTAGTCCACAAAATCTGAAGTATCACTCTGATCTGGCCAGCGTGTTCTTCTATGCTCTTAGAGTAAATGAGAATATCATCTATAAAAACAATCACGAATCTATCTAGAAATGGTTGAAATACTATATTAATTAAATCCATAAACACAGAAGGCACATTGGTTAACCCAAACGGCATCACTAAGAATTAATAATGACCATAACGTGTTCTAAAGGCTGTCTATACATGTCTACATGTTTTACTCTAAGCTGGTGGTAACCAGATCTGAGAACGATCTTCGAGAATACAGCAGCTCCTCGGAGTTGGTCAAATAAATCATCTATCCTAGGAAGAGGATATTTATTCTTAACAGTTAACTTATTCAACTCCCTATAATCTATACACAAATGCATACTCCCGTCTTTCTTCTTAACAAATAAAACTTGATCTCCACACGGTGAAGTACTGGGTCGGATAAAACCTTTATCTAATAAATCTTGGATTTGATCTTTCAATTCTTTCATCTCTTTAGGAGCAAGTATATAAGGCGGCTTAGAAATCGGAGCAGCTTCGTGTACTAAATCAATAGTAAATGCTAACTCTCGGTCTAGAGGAAAACCGGATATGTCTTCTGGAAATACGTCAGGAAATTCATTCTCTACTTCAACATTTTCCAAATTAATTTTCTTATCTTCCGCTACTGATATAGTACTAATTAGAAATCCTTGATATCCCTTCTTCAAATATTTCTGGGCCTTCAGAGCTGATATCAGCTTTGGAGTTCTACCGAGTCTGCCAGCTTGGAACAAGAATGAGCTCTCGCTGGATGGTCTAATCTCAATAGTTCTTTGCTTAAAATCTATAATTGTTCCATACTTAGTCAACCAATCCATTCCCAATATTAAATCGAACTCTATCATAGGTAATACTATCAAATCTGTATAAACATTATTCCATTTCAGTTCAAGTTCTATGTTGCGAAAAATATTATTGGTAATTAAACTATCTCCCCAGGGAATATTAACGCAATATCCTACCTCTAATACTTCTGGTTTAAATAATAAATTCTTAGCAAACTTTAATGATATAAAAGAATGTGTTGCACCAAAATCTAACAAAGCTAAAGTAGGAATATTGGCGACAACAATTTTACCTGTAACAACTGTCGAATCTGGTTGAGACTGTTCAGATGTCATCACGTATGCTCTACTAGTAATGAGCTTTTTGTTTTGAGGGCAATTCTTAGCTACGTGACCTGGCTTGCCACACTTATAACACCCTTCCTGGCCAAAACGACACTGGCCCGAATGATTCCTCTTGCAGGTTGGACACACTGGCATGTTCCCAACTTTAGGAACCGAGGTGATAGGTTGAGCTACTACGGGTCATTTTCCCAGAGATCCTTGCGAATTGTTGGTCGGCTTCTTGAACTGTCTACAGTCCTTATTCTTAAAGGCTTGGAGTTTCAACTATCGATCATCCTCAATCACCTTCCAATCCTGCTCAGCACGTAGAACTTTATTCACAGCTTCTCTATAGTCAGTTGGTTCTGCAAGCCTAACATCGTGTTTTATCATCGGCTTCAACCCATTTATAAAATGTCGAAGCTTCACTTCTGCATTTGTTCCTATCAAAGGAACAAAGTAGCATCCCCTCTCGAATTTGCAAATATATCCTGCATTGACATTCCCTCTTGCTTAAGAGTTAAGAACTCATTATGCAGTTCTTCCCTCACGTCCACTGTGAAGTACTGATCATAAAACACCCGCTTAAATTCTTCCCAGGTGAGCATTGCCAAATCTACTGTAGATTTGGCCCCTTCCCACCAGATCATTGCATCTCCTCTCAGCATATAAATTGCACACCGAGATCTCTCCTGGTCAGTCAGGTGCAAATAATAAAATATAACTTCTAACGATTTGATCCAGCTTTCTGCTATCAGCAGATCAGGTGAACCAGAGAATTATTGAGGTAGTTGTCTTCTAAACCTGTCATGTTGATCTTCACGGCCAACTATTCTTACTATTGGTTGACCATTTCCCGGATTAGTCTGATCAACCACACGTTCTATGTGAGACCTGAAAGTTTAGAAAGATTAAATGAGTTAATTAATCGGGAAAGTTTAGAAAGATTAAATGAGTTAATTAATCGGATTTTATGAGATTCAGATTTGAGCGTGAACAAATCTGGATGACCAGCTTTGAGCTGATATGCTTGGTAAAGCGGTCCGTATTAGTACTTAGAACA
This sequence comes from Dorcoceras hygrometricum, assembly GCA_001598015.1. NCBI lineage: Eukaryota > Viridiplantae > Streptophyta > Magnoliopsida > Lamiales > Gesneriaceae > Dorcoceras > Dorcoceras hygrometricum. Next base: position 457,242 of record KV006423.1, read on the forward strand.
ATTCTGGGAAGTTTGAGAATTTTGGTTGCAGCGATCAGATTTTAGAGCTGATCAGATTCGATGTTAGAATCTGGTATCTCTAAGCAGATGTGAGTACGCTAGTGTGTTTCTATAGCGGGTAGCGAAACTACGCCGTTTGGATTAGTTGGAACGACAACGTTTTGGCTTAGCGGGGGAGACTCATATGTGAGTTGCGCGTGTCTTCAGATATGAGTAGGATCTGATTGTTGCGGTGCGACGCGTTTAGCATTTTAGATTCGAGTAGCGGGTGACGTGTCCAGATATGAGAGTGAACTCTGTGCAACGTCGTTTGGGTAAGTCAGGATCTATTTTGACGAGAGTCTTATCTGTTATGAGATTCAGATCTGAGTGGGAAATCAGTTTTGAGACTTAAGTATCGATGGGTACTGTTCATCAGATTTGAGAAGATTTGACCTTTAAATAGAGGACTTAGTCTTCGTTCTTTATTATTCAGCTTCGACACTTAGAATATTTCCCGATAGCGAATCCTGTCGTGGTACCCTAGCTACTGTTCACCGTAACTCTTTTTCTCCAATTGCCGACGGTAGGCAGCTCCGATTGAAGTAAGAGTGGTAGCGTTGGACTCCTCTTGCTAAGACACTTCGTTTGGTACCGCTTTTGGAAGCTTGCGTGAAGCTGGAGGTGGTTTGTGAAGACATCTCTCTTCTGTAGTCTGTTAGCAGAAGCGTCGGAATTGCTTCTGCTGTTCAGGTGGCTTGTGGGTAAGTGTTAGTTCTACCCTAGTGCTTTGTTAAAGCCGCCTGTTAAACCCGTAGGGTAGGATGGAGCTGGTTGAGCTTGTAGCTCCCGGTTGTGAGTTCTGTGCTTTGTGTCCCTGAGTTAGCGTTGTTGTTTTCTTAGCAGGTTTTCAGATCTGTGTTGCTCGGGACTTCGTTGTGTTAATTGTAGCTGAGGACTGAGGTACGGATGTGAGCTTGTTTTACAGCCTTGGATTGAGCATGGGTGATTATGCTTGCTCCTGTGTATGCTTCGGTGCTGTTATTGCTTGCTTCTGTTGTATTTTTATCTGCAAGCTGTCAATGCATACATGCATTATTCATGTTGCATTCAGATCTTGTTTAGTCGCGCCTTGTTATCTTGATCTGTGCGTACCAGGATGCTTGTTTGAGGACGAGCGGGTAACTCCCGTATACCTCATCTCCTTGCTGGGATCTGTTAGCCACTATGAGCGGAGTGGGTAGCACCCACACCTCATGAGTTGGGCAACAACAGGTTGAGCTGTGCTCTGCATCTGGTGCCGTGTGTGGAGACGAGTGGGTAGCTCCCATATACTCACACACCCCGTGGACACTGTTGTTCAGTTGATCTGATTTGTTTGTTGAGCAGCTGTTGAGATCCTTTGGCTCCCTTCTTTTGGTTGTAGCCTTGTTCCCATGCATAGCATTTGCATATTACTTGTTGCTTTCCATTAGCTGTTTTATGTTGCTCTCCGTACTGGGGTTTGACCCCATGTCCCTCTGGGGCTGGTGTTTGTTTGCCTGTGTGTATTGTTCAGGTTTTCCAGGTTACTCACCTGGTCGTGGATTTGACCCAGCTGGAGGTGCCCCAGGAGGTGGTTAGAGTGTCCCAATTAGCGTATAGCATATATGTATCAGTACTGTTAGCCGGGGGATGCCCTGTGCTTTATTGTATTCAGTTGTAGTGTTGTTGATTGGTGCTCGATGCATGCTGTACTTTTGTACTGTGGCTTTTAGCCTTGTGTATTTTGTAAACTGGGATATTTTGAGTATTGTAGTATTTTAAATTACGTTTTTATCAGTCAGACCAAAAGAGAAAATTTTAACCACTATTTTATTGCTTCCGCTACTGTGTTTTGCATGGTTTTACTCTGATTGAGCATGAGGCCTGACATTTTTGGTATCAGAGCTTAAGCTGGAATAAGCTCGATTTCTTTTGATCACACTTGAGTCTAGGCACAGTGTTGCATGTTGCATGTGCATGACTATTTGGCTTATTTGCTATGTGATATATTTGTTGCCGTGTGACCTTACCCTCTTAGTGCCTTCGTAGATGCCGCCTAGACGTAGGGGTAGAGGTAGAGGGCAGTTTCAGGAAGAATCTGAGGGTCAGAACGAGGAAGTGCAGCATATTATTCCTCGTCGTGGTCGTGATAGATAGGTTGAGGTTGAGGTAGATGAGCTGGCAGCCCGTATGGACGACATGGAACTTGTGATGGCGAGGTTTCAGCGGATGAACCCTCAGACGTTTAACGGCGATGAGCCTAGTTCCGATGCGGAGTCTTGGTTGCAGCACATTACCGGGTTGTTCGACCGTGTCAGGTATGATGACGAGCGTAGGTTGAGTTTGGCTATGTTTCAGTTGAGGAGAAGTGCCGAGCATTGGTGGAGAGGCGCTTCGAGGACTCTAGAGGAGACAGGTGTAGGGATCACATGGAACAGATTTTGTATTGCCTTCCATCATGAGTACGTTCCGGAATCCTTTGTGAACGCCAGGGAGCATGAGTTTGATAACCTGGTGCAGTGGACTATGTCCGTGGGAGAGTATGCCTGGAGATTTTCTTCTCTTCTTGCGTATGTTCCGCATGTCTCTGGCCGTGAGAGGGGAAGATGGAATAAGTTCTTGGAAGGGCTCAATGAAGAGTTGTATTCTTTGGTGTTGGCGGGGTCATCGACGAGTTATGCGTATGCGTTGGACAAGGCTGTGGATATTGAGGAAGGACTGCAGAACCGTAGGTATCGTGTTAGGCCTCAAGTGGTGCAAGGTAACCGTACCATGGTTCCGGAGGTGCAACCTTCCCAGTCTGTGCAGTCGTCTCAGCCACCCCAGCTTTAAGTAGCTCAACAGTCTGGACAACAGAGGTTTAGGCCTCGTGGTCGTCAGTTCAAAAAGAAGTCAGGTTCTAGTTCTTCTGGCTCGGGTAGTTCTAGCAGCGGCAGCTCCAAGGTCGATTTTTATGGCCAATGTGGAGGAAGGCACCCTACAGCGCAGTTTGTAGGTGTGCAGGGTTCGTGTAACATTTCTAAACAGTATGGGCACTTTGCGAGAGTGTGTCCTTTGGCTGGATCACAGCATACCGCCTCCCCACCACAGGGTCGAGGTGGATCGTCTAGAGGTCGTTTTTTTCCTACCCATAGGAGAGGTTGGGAGAGCCTCAGTTTAGGCCATTTCAGCAGCCTGGTACTTCATGGTTTGGACAGTCTTCCCATCCCCAGTTTTCAGGACCTCAGTTTGCCCAGGTGAATGCCATGACGAGGGAGCAAACAGAGGACACGCCAGGAGGAGGAATGATCGCAGGCACTTGCTTTGTCTTTGATTTTCCTGCACGTGTGTTGTTGATACAGGAGCATCACATTCGTTTATTGCTGATGCATTTGTGGTTGAGCATGGTTTTCATACCACTGTTTTGTGTGATGTTGTATCTGTTGCGACTCCTGTCGGCGCTGTTGGCGCAGCGGTGGATCCGGATCCCGCTCCCGGGGCACATCGGAAGATTTCAAAATTTTGCACCGAGAACGGTCAATACATAACATAAATCAACAATAAACATACATAGGATGTTTGATTTGGTACCTTGCTGGCGTCTAGGCGCCTGGCTCCGACCAATTTCACGAGGAAATTGGCACTTCAACGGTTGGCGGTTGTCGTTCTCCGAATCCGCTCCACGACTAAAATCATGATCCTTTTGTCGGTCTGCACTAGAAAACACGACAAATGTTTCACGGACGGAATCTCCACGTCAAGACGGTCGGAACAAGTCCAACCACGGCAGGCGGTGGAGCACGACGGCGGGCGGCGGCGCGAGGGAGGGGGCGGCGGCCGTGTGGAGAAAGGAGGAGAGGGGGCGGCTACTTTAGGGTTTTTGGAGTAGTAGAGTTGTGTCATGCAAACCGTAGGTCATGTATTTATAGAAATGTGATGGGCTTGAACCGGCCCAATGGGCCTGGGTCAGGCCCAGTCCCGTATGAACATTCGGTTCAACTGCATCACCGTGGCTACATCATACTTCCGATCGACGATCAGATCGGACCGATCTACACAGTTTACAAAACTGAGTATTATGATGCGAAAACAATTTTTCAGACCACCTAGTCCAAAATTACAGTTTAGCCCCTCCAAGTTTCAAGGATAGTCAAACTAGCCCAAACTTTAGGGAAATTGCATTTTGACCCCTGTTGAATTTTAGGAAGTCGCACTTCCATCCTTACTCCTCCTATGCTCAACAAATTGAGCTCAATTTCCGTGTGGGAATCGAGAAGCCAGTATTTGTGTGACCCTCAATGGTTCAGGGATACAGCTAGCCGTGGGCCCACAACAATTGCGACTCCGAAAACACATTTTCGGACTGACCCATCGGATCATGGTAAAGAGCCTAGCAACATCATCCCATGATCCTCTAGGTATCACTGATAGTGCCTGCAAGAACCAGTCGGTCATGGTTAGCATACAGTACGGTCCTTTCAACACATATATCCCGATCAGATCAACGACCATTGGTAAATCGAGAGTCGCTAGAGATCCAATAACCATGCATAAATCTTGGAGATCAAATAGTGACATCACGTGTGTTACTAGGTAAACCCATTTATCTAAAACACATCTAGTACTCTGGCCAGAGATTTATCACACTATTATCTCCTCAGATAGCATAGGATATCCACGCACAAAGGCGAGCGGTGAATCCTCGACAACGAAGCATCGACTCCTACATGCATCGGGACCTCACCCAATCCCGCCACCTGATGACCCAACTAAGTCGGTAAATGGATCAAAGTGAAGCACCTATCACGTAGAGTCTCAATGACGTTTCGAGTAATGAGGGCTAATCTGTACAACCAAGACCTCGGACTTATCCACTCGACAAATGGTAACCACTTGGAAAGTCCGAACGAGGGTATTTCGATAGATCACCAGGTCGCTATCCATCTGCATGCTCAGAACATCACAATGTTACCTACCAATGAAACGTGGTACTTCACATCGTAGATGCTAGTCTCAAGCTCGGGCGGCCTTATCCTCATTTTGACGGCCCAATCGACTAGGAACGAGTTTGGAATACACAGTGACTATTAGCTGTGTTTCATGATAGCCATCATATCCACTATCACATCTAACATACACTATGGTGCATTCTAGGTCTTTATCCAACACAATTGTTAACATTATAAAATAATGAAGATAAAGAATGCCATAAAAGAATACGAATTTCATAAATAAAGATCGTTATACAAAGAGTCAATAAGAACCCACACGCCACAAGTTGGCTAGTTGGGCATCTACTCTAATAGGCGCGAGCCTGTACTCCCAAGAGGTCTTGTTGAATGGCATTCTTAGGTTGGTGAGAATGTGTTGTTAGCCAATCTGATCAGGCTAGTGATGTGGGATTTCGATTGTATAGTGGGAATGCACGTGTTGTCTAGTTATAGGGAAACTTTGGATTGTTTCCATGGCGTTGTGCGTTTTAGGCCCCAGTCCGGTGAGAAATGGAACTTCTACGACCATGATTCCCAGTCGAGGATTCCTTTAGTCTCTGCGATCGAGATGTTTAGTCTGTTGTCATTGGAGAACGCTGGATTTATGATCTATGCTTTGGATGCGTCTTCTTCTTCGCGCATAGAGCTTAGTGATGTTCACGTTGTTCGCCATTTCCCGGATGTGTTTCCGGAGGAGATTCCTGGTTTTTCTCAAAAGAGGGAGATAGACTTTAGCATTGAGTTGGTACCTGGTACAGCTCCTATCTCTCGAGCTCCGTATCGTGTAGCGTCTGTTGAGTTGAGGGAACTTAAGGTTCAGCTTAGCGACTTGCTGGAGAAGGGTTTCATTAGGTCGAGCATGTCTCGTGGGGAGCGCCTATCTTGTTTGTAAAGAATAAGGACGGGTCGATGAGGATGTGCATCGACTTTAGGCAGTTGAATAAGGCAACAGTGAAGAATAAGTACCCTTTGCCGAGAATCAATGACTTGTTTGATCAGATCCAGGGTTTGGCTGTATTTTCTAAGATCGATCTACGTTCGGGGTACCATCAGTTGCACATTCGAGAGCAAGATTTTGCGAAAAATGCTTTTCGTACGAGGTACGGGCATTATGAGCTTCTAGTTATGCCTTTTGGTTTGTCGAATGCCCCCACACTTTTCATGGATCTGATGAATCGAGTCTTTAGAGTGTTCATCGATCAGTTTGTGTTTATGTTTATCGATGATATCTTGGTGTACTCTAAGACTCCGATGCAGCACAAAGAGCATTTGAAGTTGGTTCTTCAGACGCTTCGAGACTCGCAGCTGTATGCTAAGTTTTACAAGTGCGAGTATTGGTTGGATAGAGTTGTTTTTCTGGGTCATGTCATTTCAGTGGAAGGTATTTCTGTGGATCCCAATAAAGTTGAGGCTGTTGTTAACTGGGAGCGTCCCAAGAATGTTTCCGAGATTCGTAGTTTCTTGGGTTTGGCTGGCTATTATAGGAGTTTTACAGAGGGATTCTCTAATATAGCCAAGCCGATGATGCAGTTGACTCAGAAATACAAGAGGTTTGTTTGGACTGAGCAATGCGAGAACAGTTTTCTGTTGCTCAAAGAGAAGCTAACTTCTGCACCTGTGTTACCTTTGCCGTCTAGTTCAGGTGGTTTTGTGGTTTGTGCGGATGCTTCCTTGAATGGATTGGGTTGTGTGTTGATGCAGAATGGTCAAGTCATTGCGTATGCCTCTCGTCAGTTGAAACCGCACGAGATTTGTTACCCAGTTCATGATTTGGAGTTGGCAGCAGTGGTTTTTTCCTTGAAGATTTGGCGCCACTATCTGTATGGCAAGCAGTTTGTGGTGTATTCAAACCACAAGAGCCTTCAGTACCTCTTTTCTCAGTCAGATTTGAACATGAGATAGCGTAGATGGATGGAGCTGCTTAAGGATTTTGATTGTGAGATCCAATATCAGCCTAGGAAAGTAAATGTAGTTGCTGATGCATTGAGCAGAAAGGCTCAAGTGGCGATGCTGGATTCGTTGCAGATTTCGAAGGTCCATGAGCATCTAAGCACTACTGGTTGGCGGTTTTACCCAGGTGAGGATTTTGTTGTGGTGTCTTATTTCCAAGTTGAGCCACAGATTGTTGTGAATGTTAGAGCAGCTCAGAGGACTGGATCCATCTATCCATGAGTTTAAGCTGAAGGTTAAAGCTGGACAGTTAGAGGATTATACTGTCTCGTCTGATGGTTGTTTGAGGTTTCGTGGCAGGTTGGTTGTGCCAAACCTGATCGACTTGAAAGAGGAGATTTTAAGAGAAACACACTGTAGTAAACGCAGTGTTCATCCTGGTGCAAGGAATATGTATCATGCCTTGAAGCAGCATTACTGGTGGGCAGGTTTGAAGAGTGATGTTGCTGATTTTGTAGCCCGTTGTCTGAATTTTCAGCAAGTCAAGGCTGAAATGATGAGACCTGGTGGTTTGTTGTAGAGCTTAGAGGTGCCCCAATGGAATTGGGAGCACATAGCTATGGATTTTGTGACCCATTTTCCTCGTTCCAGCAGAGGTTGTGATGCTGTGTGGGTTGTCGTCGATCGGTTGTCGAAGTCTGCGCACTTCATTCCCTACAACATGACGTATTCTTTGAAGAATATGGCGAAGCTGTACGTAGATTTCGTAGTGCGATTGCATGGTGTGCTAGTTTCTATTGTTTCAGATCATATCCGAGGTTTACTTCCAGGTTTTGGAAGAGTTTTCAAACAGCTTTGGGTACTAGATTTGCTATAAGAACAGCGTATCACCCCCACAGATGGCCAATCTGAGAGAACTATCCAGATTATAGAGGATATGTTGAGAGCTGTTGTGATGGATTTTAGCGGTAGCTGGCAAGATTCGTTGTCTTTGGTTGAGTTTTCTTACAATAACAACTATCAGGTCACGATTGGTATGGCGTCTTTTGAAGCTTTGTATGACAGAAAGTGTAGATCGCCTGTATGTTGGGAAGAAGTGGGGGAGAAGCAGCTATCCTCTCCAGAATTTGTGCAGCAGATGAGAGATCAAGTGGGTCTGATTCGCCAGCGAATGAAAGCTGCACAGGATCGCCAAGACAGTTATGCGAACCAGAGGCGTAGACCTTTAGAGTTTCAGGTTGGTGTCACCTTTTCGCAGTGTTATGAGATTTGGTCTCAAGGGAAAGTTGGCTCCTCGTTATGTTGGACCATATAAGATTGTTGAGAGGATTGGTCCTTTGTCTTATCGACTGTTGTTGCCGCCAGATCTGTCCTCCTTGCATGATGTTTTTCATGTGTCTATGTTGAGGAAGTATGAGCCAGATCCGTCGCATGTGCTGAGACATGACGAGGTAGAGCGAGATCATACTTTAAGTTATGTGGAATATCCCTTGCAGATCTTGGATAGAAAGGAGAAGTAGCTGAGGAATAAGACCATTCCCTTGGTGATGGTACAATGGAGCAAACATGATAGAGATGAAGCTACGTGGGAACTGGAAGAGAAGATGCAGCGTGAATGACCGCATCTGTTTGAGTAAGCGTGGTATCAGATTCTAGTAGCTAGTTTGTTTCTTTTTGTTTCTCGATAGATGTTTGCTTATGGTTGTTTTCCCAGTTATCTTGAACTCTTGATCCGGAATTTTTGTTTGATTTCGAGGACGAAATCCTGTTTTAGTGGGGGAGAGATGTGAGACCTGAAAGTTTAGAATGATAAATTGAGTTAATTAATCGAATTTTATGAGATTCAGATTTGAGCGTGAACAAATCTGGGTGACCAGCTTTGAGCTGATATGCTTGGTAAAGCTATAGGGTCTGTATTAGTACTTAGAACAATTCTGGGAAGTATGAGAATTTTGGTTGCATCGATCAGATTTGAGAGCTGATCAGTTTCGAGGTTAGAATCTGGTATCGGTAAGCAGATGTGAGTACGCTAGTATGTTTCTGTAACGGGTAGCGAAACTACACCGTTTGGATTAGTTGGAACGAAAACGTTATGGCTTAGCGGGGAGACTCAGATGTGAGTTGCGCGTGTCTTCAGATATGAGTAGGATCTGAGTGTTGCGGTGCGACGCGTTTAGCATTTCAGATTCGAGTAGCAGGTGACGTGTCTAGATATGAGAGTGGACTCTGTGCGACGTCGTTTGGGTAAGTCAGGATCTGTTTTGATGAGAGTCTTATCTGTTATGAGATTCAGATCCGAGTGGGAAATTAGTTTTGAGACTTAAGTGTCGGTGGGTACTGTTCATCAGATTTGAGCAAATTTGACCTTTAAATAGAGGACTTTGTCTTCGTTCTTTATTATTCAGCTTCTACACTTAGAATATTTCGCGATAGCGAATCCTGTCGCGGCACTCTAGCTACTGTTCACCATAACTCGTTTTCTCCGATTGCCGGCGGCAGGCAGCTCCGATTGAAGTAAGAGTGGTAGCGTTGGACTCCTCTTGCTAAGACGCTTAATTTGGTACCGCTTTTGGAAGCTTGCATGAAGATGGAGGTGGTTTGCGAAGATATCTCCCTTCTGTAGTCTGTTAGCATAAGCGCCGAAATTGCTTCTGCTGTTCAGGTAGCTTGTGGGTAAGTGTTAGTTCTACCCTAGTGCTTTGTTTAAAGCTGCCTATTGAATCCTTAGGGTAGGATGGAGCTGGTTGAGCTTGTAGCTCCCGGTTGTGAGTTCTGTGCTTTGTGTCCCTGAGTTAGCGTTGTTGTTTTCTTAGCAGGTTTTCAGATTTGTGTTGCTCGGGACTTCGTTGTGTAATTGTAGCTCGACTGAGGTATAGATGTGAGCTTGTTTTACAGCCTTGGATTGAGCATGGGTGATTATGCTTGCTGCTGTGTATGCTTCGGTGCTGTTATTGCTTGCTTCTGTTGTATTGTTATCTACAAGCTGTCATTGCATACACGCATTATTCATGTTGCATTCAGATCTTGTTTAGCCTCGTCTTTTTATCTTGATCTGTGCGTACCAGGATGCTTGTTTGAGGACGAGCGGGTAACTCCCGTATACCTCATCTCCCTGCTGGGATCTGTTAGCCACTATGAGCGGAGTGGGTAGCTCCCACACCTCATGTGTTGGGCAACAACAGGTTGAGCTGTGTTCTGCATCTGGTGCCGTGTGTGGAGATGAGTGGGTAGCTCCCATATACTCATACACCCCATGGACACTACTGTTCATTTGATCTGATTCGTTTGTTGAGCAGCTGTTGAGATCCTTTGACTTCCTGCTTTCGGTTGTAGCCCCATGCATAGCATTTGCATATTACTTTTTGCTTTCCATTAGGTGTTTTATGTTCCTCTCGTAATGGGGTTTGACCCCATGTCCCTCTGGAGCTGATGTTTGTTTGCCTGTGTGTATTGTTCAGGTTTTCCAGGTTACTCAGCTGATTGTGGAGTTGACCCAGTTGGAGGTGCCTCAGGAGGTGGTTAGAGTTTCCCAGTTAGCGTATAACATATATGTATCGGTACTGTTAGCCGGGGGATGCCCTATGCTTTATTGTATTCAGTTGTAGTGTTGTTGATTGGTGCTCAATGCATGCTGTACTGTTGTACTGTGGCTTTTAGCCTTGTGTATTTTGTAAATTGGGATATTTTGAGTATTGTAGTATTTAAATTACGTTTTTATCAGTCAGGCCAAAAGCGAAAATTTTAGCCACTATTTTATTGCTTCCACTACTGTGTTTTGCGTGGTTTTACTCTGATTGAGCACGAGGCCTGATATTTTAGTAATTGGGCCATGCTGTTTAGGACAGGGTTATTTCTATCAGTTTCACCCTCTCCTTCTATGTGAGGATTGAGAATTTAGATTAGTGATTAATTGATTTTATTTGGGAATTTAATCACGTAGATTTTGAAGTCCCTGCCGATTTTGAGCGTTGCGTTAATTTCTGGGAAATTTAGTCGTAGCAATTTTGGAGCAAAAATGTTAGCAGCAAGTTACTGTAGCTCCTGCTGGTGGATTTTGAATCAGCAGAGATGACGTCAGCGTGACGCAAGGAGAGCTGCTGGTTTTAGTTTCGAAGTTTGAAGTTGCTGCTGGCAGATGTTGCGCTTAGCGTGAGATTGAGCGAGGAAGTGACACGCGTTAGTCAACATTTTGGAGTGTTGACTATTGAATTCAGCAGAGGCGCTTGTGAACAGTGATCAGCTGATGGTTCGTGGAGTCAGTCGCGAGAGCTATCGATAGATATGATGACGTAGGCGTGACGTATTCTTTGCTGCTGGTAGTATTTGCGTTGCGATGGTTGCTGCTGACCAGCAGGCGCGCAAATACAAGAGTGTTGTGAAGCGGCGTCGTTTGAATTAGTTGAAACGCTGCGTTTTGAGCCTTGCGTTTAGAGATCAGCTGTTGGCAGCAATGCTTGCGTAATCAGAGTGGCGTCGTTTTGGATTAGTAGATGCGTCGTCGTTTTGAATGATTTCGCACGGCCAGCAGATAGATTGTTTTGAAGAGAGAGCTGTTATCAGCTCTTGTTTGTTTTGCTTGCGAGAGCTGTTGTCAGCTGGCGTTTGCTACGGTGTCGTTTTGAAGAGTTTTCGTGCGATTGTTTGTGTAGTCGTTGCTGCTGAATTTAGCGAAAGAAAAGAGGTATCTGCTGGAAGATCTTTACTGTTCAGTCGACTGATTTTTGGTGTTCAGCAGACGTTGGATTTGAGAGATTTTAAATAGAAGTGTTGATCGACACTTAGAATTATTTTTGAACCAGCCATTTCTTATCTTCTTCTCCAAACCCTCGTCGAGCTACTGTTCACCGAGACATTTCTTCCCTAGATTTCCATCGCATCCAGCCTCTGTTTTTGGAGATCTTTGTGGCGCTGGATTCCCCTTGCGTAGCTCTTTCGTTTGCTACCCTCTTGAGACGATAGTATTGCGCTGGAAGTGGAAACGCGAAGCTGCTGGACTTCGAAGCTTTTGAGAAAAGTCTGTGCGTGCGTTCTTCTGCTAGCGTGAGCTTTTGGGTGAGCATTTCTTGTAGTTTGAGCTCGGTTCTTAGTAGTTAATGCCTGCGTAGAAGTATAGGATCGAAGTATGCTTCTGGCCGTAGGATTAGCGTGATTTTGTAGCAGAATTGAGCTAAGATATTAGCTATGTTGTAACAGATTTCAGCTTCCAGGAAGTTTCCTGCTACATGATTTGAGCCAGGAGGAATCTGTTAGGTAAATTGAAGAGGAAAGGTACGATTTGAGCAGCCCTTAGCAGCTTGAGCGTGAACATGTCTATGTTTCGATGTTGTGAACTGCTGTTATGTGGCTTACGTGAATTTACATGCTGGAATTGATTGAGTTATGTTTTGCTTCACGTATTATAAATTATATGCATCTAGCATGGATATTGAATGGCATTCATGCATACATCTTGAGCCTGATGTACAGAATTGATTTGATACCTGATTGGGTGCCACGTTGTGACTGGCCGACGGTTGAGTCGTGCCCGAAAAGTCCAACGCTATCGTTGGAGCGGTGACTACCCGATACGAGTGTCTACCGCCGAGCTGTGATGGGCTGACGGGCCCCGATGATCACGGACCGTTGATTTCTCGGTTGATAGACCGTGGTATAGAGGCTTGATTTGAGTTGCCAGTTGATAGACTGGTCTAGCTATCTGATTTCTTGATAGCCCTCATGCATTCATAGCATTGATTTGTAGCATGTTGCATGTTTATCTGCTTTGATAGCTCTTCGTACTGAGGCTTGACCTCGTACTTGTTTTCCTGCTTTTGTTGTTTGGGTCTGCGTGCCCATTTGCAGGAGTTTCAGGTAACCTAGCTGGGCAGTGTGGAAGTTCAGCTGGTCGATCCCCGCATCCCTGAGTCCCAGTTTATTTATGATATGTATTGAACCGGGGGATGCCCCGTGTTATCATGTATTTGGGGATCTGTCTTTTGAATTGATATTATATGGTTACTTGTTGTATGAGTTTGAGTTAACTCATATTTTGAGTATTGAATATTTTGTAATGTATGATTTGAAGGTCAGGCCCATTGTATTTCGAAAAATTTTTAAGCCCTGATTTTAAGCTTCCGTGTTTATGCGTTTTTTTTTATGTGTTAATTGTTAGGATGATTTGAGCAGCCCTTAGCAGCTTGAGCGTGAACATGTCTATGTTTCGATGTTGTGAACTGCTGTTATGTGGCTTACGTGAATTTACATGCTGGAATTGATTGAGTTATGTTTTGCTTCACGTATTATAAATTGTATGCATCTAGCATGGATATTGAATGGCATTCATGCATACATCTTGAGCCTGATGTACAGAATTGATTTGATACCTGATTGGGTGCCACGTTGTGACTGGCCGACGGTTGAGTCGTGCCCGAAAAGTCCAACGCTATCGTCGGAGCGATGACTACCGGATACGAGTGTCCACCGCCGAGCTGTGATGGGCTGACGGGCCCCGATGATCACGGACCGATGATTTCCTGGTTGATAGACCGTGGTATAGAGGCTTGATTTGAGTTGCCAGTTGATAGACTGGTCTAGCTATCCGATTTCTTGATAGCCCTCATGCATTCATAGCATTGATTTGTAGCATGTTGCATGTTTATCTACTTTGATAGCTCTTCGTACTGACGCTTGACCTCGTACTTGTTTTCCTGCTTTTGTTGTTTGGGTCTGCGTGCCCATTTTCAGGAGTTTCAGGTAACCTAGCTGGGCAGAGTGGATGTTCAGCTGGTCGATCCCCGCATCCCTGAGTCCCAGTTTATTTATGATTTGTATTGGACCGGGGGATGCCCCGTGTTATCATGTATTTGGGGATCTGTCTTTTGAATTGATATTATATGGTTACTTGTTGTATGAGTTTGAGTTAACTCATATTTTGAGTATTGAATATTTTGAATGTATGATTTGAAGTTCAGGCCCATTGTATTTCGAAAAATTGTTAAGCCCTGATTTTAAGCTTCCGTGTTTATGCGTTTTTTTTATGTGTTAATTGTTAGTAATTAGCACGGGGCCTGACATTCTATGGTACCTCTTCTTCCTCTACTTCTTCCCGCCATTATCTGTATGGGTAACCTAAACCACCACAATGCTATTATGAGAGATTACTATATGCTAGAATCTGAAATAAAACTCACAGAATGGTAGAAGCGGCTGGCGAAAACTGTATCAGAATGGAGGAAGTGTTTATCTCAAGGACCATGCTCTGATACTGATAGGATCAATGTGGTTCGAATAACAGTTTCAAGAGTTCAGAATGGGGGGTTGAATGAACTCTTGGTATTTTTATATTTTCGAAACCATTTAAAACAGTTTTACAAGCACCTGCTTAACTTAAATCCAAGTTACAAGATTTAAGGATCTCAGTTTAAATCAAATTTCTCGACTAACAAAAAGTGCGGAAGGAAATCGAGTAATTTGTGAACAGTCAAATCAATAAGTAAATGCGATAATATAAAAGTTTAAGGGTCGAGAGTTTGTTTATGGAAGTTCGGATATCAATATCCTACGTCTCCCCTTCTTCCTTTTCAGGAAGGTTCCACTAGAAGATTTGATGGTTACAGGCCTTCTACAAACACCCAGTCACCGAGCCTCGCTCCAGGTGAACTCCTAGCAACACCAAAAACAAAGCAGTCGCAGCTGCTTAATACAAGTGAATAATATTTTTCTCAAACGGCCTTTGTGTGGCACGTTTGTTACAGACTCAATCTATAATAACAACAGTGAAATACAATGATTGTGAGTACTATAAATCTTCTGGTTTCTAGACAAAGAAACTAGATTCAAAAAAGTGAACCAGAAGATGAACTCGAAGGTAAAACTGTGAAAATCAACACTTGTGTTCTTCGAGTTTGCGAGCTTTTGAGAGATAATTTCAACAGAGTGTAAGCTCGAGAATGATGGAGACGATGAATAGAGAAAATGACAGAGAGCTAAGATTGTAAGTGAACGAGAGCTTCAAGAGTTTTTCAGTTCAAATTCCAACTCTATATATAGTCTTCGTCCTCCAACTTCTGAATTTTAGCGCTAAGCCAAACGCTATCGTATCAACTAATTCAAATGACGTAGTTTTGTTGTTCGTTAAAAACCACGCTAACACTTGAATAGTTGCGCCTGGTATCAAATCAACAACTGAATCCCCAACGGCTGAGTACACTTCTTAAAGAAATTCCCAACGTCTGAATATGCTCGCTACTGAAGTAGAATTCAACTGCTGATCTGAAAACCAACGACTGATTTTACCAACTGCTGGATATCCAACGCCTGAATAGATACCCAACGTCTGAAGTAACTTTCGTTTGCAAATAGAGAATATGACATAACGGCTGGTTGCAACGACTGAATGTTCCAACAATAATCACGACTGAATCAAAAACACTGTAGCCAACTACTAAATTACTTACTTTTGAAATATATACCCAACTGCTGAAATACACTCGCTACTGACGCGAATATCCAACTGCTGAAATATGTTGACTACTGAAGTGAATATCCAAAGTCTGATTGCGTAACCCTTGATCAACATCTGAATTGCTCTCACGACTGATATAAAAACCCGATACCAGAAACTGATAATTGTATATCTTCAACCTCTGAAATATTAATCCATCAACTGAGTGCTTCAACTCAACTGCTGAAATATTCCCGAATACCAAGATCTGATATCTAACAACTGAAATATTCAAACCCAATCTCTGACTGGTCAATTCAAAATCTGAATATATTTAACTCAACGTCTGAACTAATATCGAATACCCAAGTCTGAGATAACCTGACGTCTGAATATACTTTGCTGTTAATTGCAACAGCTGATTCTCCAGAAGTAACTTCGTATCAGCACTTGTCTTATTTTGTTATCACCAAAACTAATAAATTTTATCTTAACAGATACCAATTGTAAGGGGCTGGACTTTTTCTAACTTAAATTATTAAGTTTTGGGGTTCAAATCGAAGAATGTTAAAGGTTCCTACGTGGATCAAAATAAACATCATACAATTTTTGGGACTGAATTGCAAAAGAATTTAACTTTGTATTTATAAATTGAAATAAAAACAAAACAGATCTGATCATATACTGCGCTGAAATTCATACAACTTTCATAGGTACAATTTTGTTCACATTACATCAAAACAAGGAATTGATAATCTGTTATGTTTTGAAAACTTATAACTACATTTCTGTACAACAAAACAGAGAAGACTGAAAACTGAACGGAAACTCTTGTTTACAAATAACAGAACTGAACACAGAACTGAAACTGATGTCCACGATAAACACCTCCAATCTGTTCCAGCTCACACCACCCAGCTCCCTACAGTTCATTACCTGTATCAAGAAAACTAGTGAGCCTAGGGGCTCAACAAGTAAATCTGGAATAACAATTATAGGTAATGCAAGCATTACAATATCTTTATCTGTACTGTAGTTCAAATCTGAACAAAGCGTAAAGTGAATATGATAATCTGGAAAAAATGAAAGCATAAATGCACATGATTGTAAACATTTAATTCTTTTAAAAAGAAAGATACGATAAACACCTCCAATCTGTTCCAGCTCACACCACCCAGCTCCCTACAGTTCATTACCTGTATCAAGAAAACTAGTGAGCCTAGGGGCTCAACAAGTAAATCTGGAATAACAATTATAGGTAATGCAAGCATTACAATATCTTTATCTGTACTGTAGTTCAAATCTGAACAAAGCGTAAAGTGAATATGATAATCTGGAAAAAATGAAAGCATAAATGCACATGATTGTAAACATTTAATTCTTTTAAAAAGAAAGATCTTAAACATTTCTCAGAGTCGTGATTAAAATCACCCTGTGCTCTGTTCTTATCTTTTAATCGAAATATGGTTTAGACACCTGTACATAGGTCACGATCGTTTGATCAAACTGTCATCTGATATCAGGTCTGAGGAATAAATCCCATCTTTTCTGTGAAAGGGATTATAGTTGCTAACCATAATCCTGTCCCTTTCAATTTGAAGGGGCACACTAGTTCGTCAGCCAGCGTCATCGCCCTTCCTATGGAGACCATATGTTGCCTATGTCATTTTTCTTAAACATTTCTGTAAACTTTCTTTTCTTTTTTTTCAGAAACTTACTTTTCTTTCATTTTCTTGATCTGAAACAGATCACTGTTGAGTATGGTTCGCTGTTTTAAAACCCTTTTTGATGTTCAGGAACTATTGTAAATTCATGGGATTTCATTCGAAGAAGAAAACTGAAATCAGATATGAGGATAAACAATACGCAAGCGTACAAACTTTCGGTAGAAAATAAGATCTGGACTGTTTGGTCAACTCAGATTTGGAAAAGTTAACATGACTTAAATGAACAATTCAGATTTCGATGGTCAAACGAATTCAACTCAGATTTGGAATACGAATTCATATCTCAACATAAAACAGTTCCAGAAAGAATCAGATTTCGAACTTAGCTTGAAATATCAAAACTTGGAAGGTTTCCTTAATCTGAAGAAATCGAAAATATCTAAGGAAAACTCCAGAAACAAAAATGACGAAGCTACTTGTAAGCTACTAATGCAAAAATGTCAAAGCTGCTTGTAAGCTACTGACAAGAATCACGTAAGCTTCTCGCGAGCTGCTTAAAAGAATATCCCAAAAAACACAGGAAGAAACAAGAACAAACATCATCAAACATTTTCTAAAAACTTTTCTGAATCAAAATACTCAGCAAACACATTCTTTCTTCATAAAACATCATAACTTAATTCCGCGTTTGAAGAACATCAAAAACTCAGTTCTTAAACCTTTAAAATTCATACAAACATGCAGCAGAAATAATATATATGCTTTCAAGAGTGTAGCAAGAAACAGAGTTTACTTGCCTTAATCTGCGACAAAAAATACAGCGAGTTTATCTGGCCTGAATCAAAACAATCCGATCACTTCCTGTGAAAAGTTTTGAAAGCTTTTGTTCGATCTTTTTGCAGAGAGCACCGCTTGTGAAAGTGTAGTTTTTTGAGAATGAAATATGAATGAAGTGTTTCGGCCATTTTATATGAAATCTGAAATCCAGTAATAAAGCACGTTTTCTTTCAAAAGTATTAAAAATATTTAAAATTTAAAAGCAACTAAAGATGAAATCCGAACCGTTTTTATTTGAAAGGGGAAATAAATCGTCTTGTGTGGACCGGCTGAACAGCTCTTGAAACCGTGCCTCAAATTTGAAAAATCAACCATATGAAAATTGATTTACGATAATATTTCAAATAGATCTCTCAACTCTTAAAACTTTCTAATTGTGGATTTAAATGTTTCTGGGCGTTACACTTGCACTTAATGAAGCACAAGTTTGAATCCTTTGAGAGGTTCACGGAATTCAAGGCTGAAGTAGAAAATCAACTAGGAAAGGGTATTAAAACAGTTCGATCCGATCGAGGTGGAGATTACTTGAGTGCCGAATTTCAAGAATATCTTAAGGGAATGAGATTCTCTCACAGTGGACCACTCCGGCCACACCACAACTAAATGGTGTAGCGGAGCGTCATAATCGAACCTTAATGGACATGGTTCGATCAATGATGAGTTTCACTGAACTTCTTACCTCGTTTTGGGGATATGAGCTTGAAACAGTGATAATGTTGTTGAACAATGTCCACAATAAGGTAGTAGATAAAACTCCATATGAGATATGGATGGACAAGCCACCCAAGTACTCGTACTTGAGGATTTGGGGATGTCCTGCTTACGTGAATCAGACAGTGGGAGATAAGCTGGATAATAGATCTTCTTATGCTACTTCATTGGGTATCCAAAGAATTCTATTGGATAATGCTTCTACTATCCCAATGAAACATAAGTATTTGTTTCTAGAAATGCCACCTTTTTGGAAAAGGAATTTCTACTTGATAAGAAAGGCAAGATAGTATAAATCGAAAAAGTTTGAGAACCAACTGAAGTACCAAGTGAATCTCCCACACCTCAAGAGCCAATCCTTGATATGGACACACCTAGGAAAAGGGTTCCTAGGGCTCCTGTTAGATATGATTTCCTATTTGAAGATGATCAAAGTGATCAAAATGTTGATGTGATCCAAGAACCTTCAAGGAGGCCATTTATGATGTTGATTCTAATTTGTGGCTTGAAGCAATGCAATCTGAGATTGACTCGATGCATTCGAATCAAGTGTGGACACTTGTGGATCCTCCCGAAGGAATAGTTCCTATTGGGTGCAAATGGATATACAAGAGAAAACTTGGGCCTGATGGTAAGGTATTGACCTACAAGGCGCGACTGATCGCAAAATGTTACACTCAAAGGCAATGTATTGACTATGATGAAACCTTTTACCAGTTGCAATGTTCAAATCGATTAGAATCCTGCTAGCCATATCATCATGGTACGACTATGAGATATGGCAAATGTATGTGAATACTGCGTTCCTTAATGGAAACATTAAGGAGAGATCTATATGACGCAGTCTGAGGGTTTCAAATCCGTAGGAAGTGAGGATAAAGTATGCAAACTTCATAGATCGATCTACGGTCTCAAACAAGCATCGAGAAGTTGGAATCTGAGATTTGATGAAACAATTAAAGAATTTGGTTTCATCAAGAATCCCGAGGAGCCATGTGTGTATAAGAAGGTAGTTAGAATGCTGTGAAATTCCTTGTACTTTATGTTGATGGCATTATACTCATTGGGAATGATGTAGGAATGCTGCAGTCAACTAATTTATGGTTTTCTAGTAGATTCTCGATGAAAGACATGGGTTAAGCATCCTATATTCTGGAAATACAGATCTATAGAGATAGATCGAAAAGGATGCTCGGACTCACCCAAGCGACCTACATCGATACCATACTTAAGAGGTTCTCTATGGAAGAGTCCAAGAGTGGACACCTACCTATGTGCCACGAGGTCACTCTATCTATGTCTATGTGGAAGACTGGTGAGGAGATTGAAAGTATGACACGAGTGCCATATGCCTCGGAAATCGATAGTATTATGTATGGTACGATCTTGACTAGATCGGATGTCGCATATGCTCTGAGTGTCATGAGCCGCTACCAAGCCAACCCCAGCCAAATGTATTGGAAGGCCGTGAAAGATATTCTTAAGTACTTACGAAGGACTAAGAATATATTCATGGTCCATGGGGGTGGTGAACTGAAATTGGAAGGCTACACTGATTCTAGCTTCCAATGCAATGTGGATGATTCGAAATGAACCTCTGGATTTGTATTCATGCTCAATGGTGGTGCTGTCTCTTGGAAGAGGTCCAAGAAAGACACCGTCGCGGATTCAACCACTCAGGCTGAGTACATCGCAGCATCAGCTGCTGCTAAAGAGGCGGTTTGGATGAGGAATTTCGTCCAAGAGTTGGACATAATTCCTGAAGGCGTTGGTCTAGTCCCAGTGTACTGTGACAATACGGGTTCCGTTGCGCATGCAAAGGAAGTCTTACCAAAGATCTAAACATACTGACGAAATACCACATAATCCGGGATATTGTGGCTAGAGGTGACATAGCAGTCGAGAGAGTCGCATCTGCAGAAAACATTGCTGATCCACTTACGAAGCCCTTGCCAGGACCATTGTTTGAAAAAAATTAGGAGACAATGGGACTACGTCTCATGAGTAGTTGGCTTTAGGGAAAGTGGGAGATTGTTAGAGTAGGTGCCCAACTAGCCAAACTGTGGCATGTGGGTTCTTGTTGACTCTATGTATAGCAATCTATATTTATGAAATCGCATTATTTTATGGCATTCTTTATCTTCATTATTATGATTACAATTTTTTGATAAAGACCTTGAATGCACTATAGTGTATGTTAGTTGTGATAGTGGATTTGATGGCTATCATGAAACACATCTAATAGTCATTGTGTATTCTAATATAGCTCATAGTCGATTGGGCTGCCCAAAAGAGGATAAGGGCCACCCAAGCTTGAGACTAGCATCTGCGATGCAAAGTACCACGTTTCATTGGTAGGGAATATAGTGATGTTCTGAGCATGCAGTTGGATAGTGACCTGGTGATCTATCGAACTACCCTCGCTCGGACTTTCCAAGTGGTTATCATTTGTCGAGTGGATTAAGTCCGAGGTCTTGGTTGTATAAATTAGTCCTCATTACTCGAAACGTCATTGAGAATCTACGTGATAGGTTCCTCAGTTTGACCCATTTACCGACTCAGTTGGGGTCATCAGGTGGCGGGATTGGGTGAGATCCCAATGCATGTAGGAGTCAATGATTCGTTGTCAAGGATTCACCGCTCGCCCTTGTGCGTGGATATCCTATGCTATCTGAGAAGATAATAGTGTGACAAATCTCTGGTCAGATTACTAGATGTGTTTTAGGTAAATGGGCTATCGAATCTCTAGCGACTCTCGATTTACCAATGGTCGTTGATTCGATCGAGATATTTGAGTTGAAAAAAGCGCACTGTACGCTAACCATGACTAACTGGTTCTTGCAGGCACTCTCAGTGATACCTATGGGATCATGGGGCGATGTTGCTAGACGCTTTATCATGATCTGATGAGTAAGTACGATAATGTGTTTTCGGAGTCACAAAGATTTGTGAGCCCACAACTAGTTGTACCACTGAACCATTTAGAGTCACACAAGTACTGGTTTCTCAATTCATGTACGGAAATTATGCTCAATTTGTTGAGTATAGTAGGAGGAAGGATGGAAGTGTGACTCCCTAAATTAGCTGGGGATGAAAATGTGATTTCCTTAAATTAGCTTGGATTATTATGACTATACTTAAAGCTGATAAGAGCCTAACTGTTATTTTGGATTAGGTGGTTTGAAAAATTATTTTCACATCATAATTTTCAGTTTTGTAAACTGTGTAGATCGGCCCGATCTGATCGTCGATCGGGATTATGATGAAGCCACAACGATGAATTTGAAACTAATATTCCCTGGATCTGGGCCCGACCCAGGCCCATTAACCTGGCTTGAGCCCATGGAAAATCTATAAATAAGGGCCTTGGAGTATTCATTTTCTTCGGACAAAAAATTGTATTGACAACTAACTCTCCAAGTTGGGTTGAGAACTCTCCCATTCAGTTATTTTCTTTCCTTTTCTCCTCCTCACCTCCTTTCCTCATCGCCGCACTACCGCCATCACCGCTCGTCGCCGTCAGAGTTTGTTTCGACCATCTGGGCAAGGTGATTCCATTCGCAGAACTTTCATCGGTTTTCTAGTGCAAACCAACAAAGGAATTGAGATCCTGCCGTGGACCAGATTGGAAGGCCGGATGTGAGACCCGAAAGTTGATGAGATTAATTGAGTTAATTAATCGGGTTTTATTGAGTTCAGATTTGAGGGTGATCAAATCTGGGTGATCAGCTTTGAGTTAGTAGGCTTGGAGAAGCTATCGGGTTTTGTTTTAGACCTTAGAACAGTTCTGGAGAATTAGAGTTTGGCACGGAATCTGTTCAGTAGCGAGTGCTGGATCATCGCTTGGTGCTAGCGTTCAGCAGTGGTGACGTCAGCAGTTGTCGCTGAATGGTTGTATTCAGCAGCCGTAGCGAGATCAGTTGTCATTGAGCAGTAGAGAGCGCGCTAGCGTTTTTCAGCTAAGCGTCGTCGTCTAGATTAGTTGGATTAGTTGGAACGACAGCGTTTTGGATTAGCGAAGAAGACTAAGCTGTGAGTTGCGTTAGCTTCAGTTGTGTGAGAGATATGTTGTTGCTATCAGATGTTGGTTAGTTGTTCAGCAGTGAGTAGCGGGTGACGTGTCCAGTTGCGACAGTAGTTCTCTGCGACGTCGTTTGAGTTAGTAGAGATCTGTTCTGGCTTAGAGAGAGATCTGTTGCAAGATCTGTTTGCGAGCGGTAATATCAGTTGTGATAGCTTAAGTTGTCGGTGGATTTGTTTCCAGTTTCTATCAGCAGTGAGATTTATAGGGAACTTGGCCTTGTTCTCTATTATTGTTCCCGACACTTAGAATATTTCCCGATTGCCAATTTATGTCGTGAACCCTAGCTATTGTTCACCAAACCTTATCTTCTTCAATGTCGACGGTAGACAGCTCCGATTGAAGTGAGAGTGGTAGCGTTGGACTCCTCTTGCTAAGACGCTTCGTTTGGATATTGTTTTCGAACGTTTGCTTGAAGCTGGTGAGGTGTGCGAAGACATCTTGCTTGTGTATTCTGTTAGCATTTCGCTCCTAACTTGTTGGGGTAAGTGTTCAGACCTTTTCTTGCATTGTTTATAACTCTCTGCTGAGTTATATGGAGTAGGATAGCGCTGGTTGAGTTCGTAACTCTCAGCTGTTGCTTTTCTGTGCTTCGGTCTTTGAGTAGTTGCTTGTGTTGGCTTAGCAGGTGGTGGATCTGCGTTGCTCGGACCTTGTTTGTAGTAATTGTTGCACAGGAGATTTTAGGTACGGATGTGAGCTTGTTTACAGCTTAGGATTGAGCATGGATTATGTGCTTTGCTGTGTATGCTCTGTGCTGTTATCATTTGTGTGCTGTTATCATTTGTGCCTTGTTATGATATCAGCTGTTGCATTTGCATACACGCATTATCCTGTTGAGCTATTCATTGCTAGCTATGCCTTGTTGCTTTGATATGAGAGTACCAGGATGCTGTGCTAGAGGCCAAGCGGGTAGTTCCCGTGTACTCTGAGGCCGAGCGGGTAACTCTCGTGTCCCTCATCTCCACGCTGGGTTTGTTAGCTGCTATGAGTGGAGTGGGTAGCTCCCACATCTCATGAGTGGGCAATAGCAGGTGGAGTTGTCTGTTGCATCTGGTATGGTGTACTGGAGATGAGTGGATAGCTCCCATGTTCCCAGTATACCTCGTGGCCACTGAATATCTTTCCTTTGATCAGATCATGCTGTTGAGCTGTTGTTGAGATCCTTTGGCTCCCAGATTTCGGTTGTAGCCATGATCCATTGCATAGCATTTTCATATTATCTGTTGCTTTCCTTATGATGTTTGTGTTGCTCTTCGTACTGGGGTTTGACCCCGAGGTCCCTCTGGGACTGGTTTTTGTTGCCTGTGTGTTGTTTCAGGTTTTCCAGGTTTCTCTACTGGTCGTGGCTTTGACCCAGCTGGAGGTGTCACGGGAGGTGGATAGAGTGTCCCAGTTAGCGTATAGCATATATGTACTAGTACTGTCAGCCGGGGAATGCCCTGTGCTTGTGGGATTGTGTTATCCGTTGTAGTATTGGTATTTGTATTTGTTTAAATGTTGTACTCTTGTACTGCGTGTTTGTAAACTGGGATATTTTAAGTATGATTGTATTTTAAATTATATGTTTTAAACCGTCAGGCCTAAAGCAAAAATTTGCCACTATTTTATTGCTTCCGCGTTGTGCTTTATGTGGTTTTGCTCTGATTTGTGCACGAGGCCTGACATTTTTGGTATCAGAGCTTAAGCTGGGATAATCTCGCTTTCTGTTGATCACACTTGAGTCTAGGCACAGTGTTGTGTGTTGCATGTGCTTGATTATGTGATCTATTTGCTGCATTTAATTGTGCTGTATTTGTTCTGTTGTGATCTTACCCTCTTAGTGTTTCTTAGATGCCGCCTAGACATAGGGGTAGAGGTAGAGGGCAGATTCCGGAAGAGTCTGAAGGTCAGATCGAAGGTGATCAGCGTAGTTTTTCCTCTCGTGGTCGCGGTAGGCACTCCGAGGATGAGGTTGATGAGTTGGCTGCCCGAGTGAACGATATGGAGCTCGTTATGGCAAGGTTTCAGCGTATGAATCCTCAGGTTTTCAACGGGGATGAGTCTAGTGCTGATGCAGATTCGTGGTTACAGCATGTCACGAGTTTGTTTAACCCTGTGCAGTATGATGACGAACTCAAGTTGAGTCTGGCTACTTTTCAGTTGAGGAAAGGCGTGGAGCGTTGGTGGAGAGGACCTTCGAGGACTTTGGAAGAGACTGGAGTAGGGATTACATGGGACAGTTTTTGTGTTGCTTTTTGCCAAGAGTATGTCCCGGAGTCCTACGTGAACGCCCGTGAGCGTGAGTTCGATAATTTGGAGCAGTGCAGTATGTCTGCTAGAGAGTATGCCCGTAGGTTTTCTTCCCTTCTTGCGTACGTGCCGCATGTTTCTGGTCGGGATAGAGCGAAGAGAACCAGGTTTCTTGAGGGGTTGAACGAGGAGTTGTATTCCTTTGTTTTGGCTAGCTCACCAAAGAGCTATGCAGAGGCGGTGGACAGTGCGATCGACATCGAGGAAGGTTTGAGGAACCGTCGGTCTTGTGGTAGGCAGCAGGTGGCGCAGAGTAATCGTCCAGTGGTTCAGGGAGCGCAACCTTCCCAGTCAGTGCAGTCGTCTCAGCCACCCCAACAGCAGCAACAAGTGGCCCAACAGTTTGGACATCAGAGGTTTAGGCCTCGTGGTAAGCAGTTTAAGAAGAAGTCTGGTTCTAGTTCTTCTGGTTCTGGTAGTTCCAGTAGCGGTGGTACCAAGGTTGGGTATTGTGGCCAGTGTGGTGGAAGGCATCCTACAGCACAGTGTGTAGGTGTGCAGGGTTCTTGTAATGTCTGTGGTCAGTACGGACACTTTGCTAGAGTGTGTCCTTTGTCTGGATCGCAGCATACCACAGTTCCACCGCAGGGTTGAGGTGGATCGTCTAGAGGTCGTTCTGCTTTTCCTGTTCAGCAGCAGAGGTTGAGGGAGCCTCAGTTTAGGCAGTTTCAGCAGCCTGGTCCTTTGCGGTTTGGACAGTCTTCCCACCCTCAGTTTTCTGGACCTCAGTTTGCCCAAGTGAACGCCATGACTAGGGAGCAAGCGGAGGGCACACCGGGCGGAGGGATTATCTCAGGTACTTGCTTTCTCTTTGATTTTCCTGCGCATGTGTTGTTTGATACAGGAGCGTCGCATTCTTTTATTTCTGATGCATTTGTGGTTGAGCATGGTTTGCATACCACTACCTTGTGTGATGTTGTATCTGTTGCGACTCCTGTCAGTGCGAGCTTGTTCTCCCAGGAGATTTTGTTGAATGGTGTTCTTAGGTTTTGCGAGAGTGTGTTTTTAGCCAACCTGATCAGGCTAGTGATGTGGGATTTTGACTGTATAGTGGGAATGGACGTGTTGTCTAGCTATATGGCTACTGTGGATTGTTTCCATGGCGTTTGCGATTTAGGCCCCAATCTGGCGAGTAATGGAATTTATACGGCCAAAATTCCCAGTCAAAGATTCCTTTAGTCTCGGCGATAGAGATGTTTAGCCTGTTGTCGCTTGTGAATGCTGGTTTCATGATCTATGCCTTAGATGCATCTTCTTCTTCGAGCGTAGAGCTTAGTAGAGTCCCCGTGGTTCGACATTTCCCGGATGTGTTTCCGGATGAGATTCCTGGTTTTCCTCCGAGGTGGGAGAGAGACTTCAGCATTGAGTTGGTTCCTGGTACAGCTCTGATTTCGTGTGATCCGTATCGTTTAGCGCCTGCTGAGTTGAGGGAGCTTAAGGTTCAGCATAGTGATTTTCTGGAGAAGGGATTCATTAGGCCTAGCATGTCCCCGTGGCGAGCGCCTATCTTGTTTGTCAAGAAGAAGGACGGGTCGATGAGGATGTGCATCGACTTTAGGCAGTTGAACAAGGCGACAGTGAAGAACAAGTACTCTTTGCCTAGGATCGATGATCTTTTTGACCAGTTGCAAGGGTCTGCCGTGTTTTCTAAGATCGATCTTCGTTTGGGGTACCATCAATTGCGCATCCGTGAGCAGGATGTTGAGAAGACTGCGTTTCGTACGAGGTATGGACATTATGAGTTTTTAGTTATGCCTTTTGGTTTGACGAATGCTCCCGTAGTTTTCATGGATTTGATGAATAGAGTCTTTATAGAGTTCATCGATCAGTTTGTGATTGTGTTTATCGAGGTACATTTTGGTGTACTCTAAGACTCCGTTGCAGCACAAGGAACATTTGATGCTAGTTCTTCAGAAGCTTCGAGACTCGCAGCTGTATGCTAAGTTCTCCAAGTGCGAGTTTTGGTTGGACCGAGTTGTGTTTCTGGGTCATGTGATTTCTGTTGATGGTATTTCTATGGATCCGTAGTAAGGTTGAGGCTTTCTCAACTGGGAAAGTACCAAGAGTGTTGCGGAGATTCGTAGTTTCTTGGGTCTGTATGGCTATTATCGTCGTTTTATCGAAGGAATCTCTAGTATAGCAAAGCCAATGACACAGTTGACTCAGCAGGACAAGCGTTTTGTTTCGACTGAGCAATGCGAGAATAGTTTTCTGTTGCTCAAGAGAAGCTAACTTCTGCACCTGTGTTAGCTCTGCCGTGTGGTTCAGGTGGTTTTGTTGTTTGTGCAGATGCTTCCTTGATTGGATTGGGTTTTGTGTTGATGCAGAGTGGTATATTCACTGCTTATGCCCGTCGGCAGTTCAAGCCGCATGAGACTCGTTACCCAGTTCATAATTTGGAGTTAGCAGCAGTGGTTTTTGCTTTGAAGATTTGGCGCCACTACCTGTATGGTGAGAAATTTGTGGTGTACTCCGACCACAAGAGTCTTAAGTATCTATTTTCTTAGTCAGATTTGAATATGAGACAGCGTGATGGATGGAGCTGCTAAAGAATTTTTATTGTGAGATGAAATACCAGCCTAGGAAGATGAATGTAGTTGCTGATGCATTGAGCAGAAAGGCTCAAGTGGCGAT
>KV006423.1:488329-504817 GCA_001598015.1 Dorcoceras hygrometricum
TCTGTTTTCTCAGTCAGATTTGAACATGAGACAGCGTAGATGGATGGAGCTGCTAAATGATTTCGATTGTGAGATCAAATATCAGCCTGGGAAGATGAATGTAGTTGCTGATGCATTGAGTAGAAAGGCTCAGGTGGCGATGCTGGCTTCGATGCAGATTTCGAAGGTCCATGAGCATCTTAGCACTACTGGTTGGCGGTATTACCCAGCTGAGGATTATGTTGTGGTGTCTTCTTTTCAAGTTGAGCCACAGATTGTTGCTAGCATTAGAGCAGCCCAGAGAACTGATCCATCCATCCATGAGTTGAAGCTGAAGGTGATAATTGCTGATGCATTGAGTAGAAAGGCTCAGGTGGCGATGCTGGCTTCGATGCAGATTTCGAAGGTCCATGAGCATCTTAGCACTACTGGTTGGCGGTATTACCCAGCTGAGGATTATGTTGTGGTGTCTTCTTTTCAAGTTGAGCCACAGATTGTTGCTAGCATTAGAGCAGCCCAGAGAACTGATCCATCCATCCATGAGTTGAAGCTGAAGGTGAGAGCTGAACAGTTGGAAGACTATACTGTCTTTTCTGATGGTTGTTTGAGGTTTCGTGGCAGGCTTGTTGTGCCAAATCTGGTTGATCTTAGAGAAGAAATCTTGTGAGAAGCTCATTGCAGTAGATTCAGTGTCCATCCTGGTGCAAGGAAGATGTATCATGCCTTGAAGCAGCATTACTGGTGGGCAGGTTTGAAGGGTGATGTTTCCGATTTTGTAGCCCGTTGTTTGAATTGTCAGCAAGTCAAGGCAGAGAGGATGAGACCTGGTGGTATGTTGCAAAGCTTAGAGGTGCCCCAATGGAATTGGGAGCACATAGCTATGGATTTTGTCACGCATTTGCCTCGTTCCAGCAGAGGATGCGATGTTGTGTGGGTTGTTATCGACAGATTGTCGAAGTCTGCTCACTTCATCCCCTATAGAATGAGTTATTCTTTGAAGAAGATGGCGAAGCTGTACATAGATTTTGTGGTGCGTTTGCATGGTGTGCCAGTTTCGATTGTTTCAGATCGTGATCCTCGATTTACTTCCAGGTTTTGGAAGATTTTACAAACAGCTTTGGGAATTAGATTGGCTATGAGTACAGCGTATCACCCCCAGACAGATGGCCAATAGGAGAGAACTATCCAGATTTTAGAGGATATGTTGAGAGCTGTTGTGATGGATTTTAGTGGTAGCTGGCAAGCCTCGTTGTCTTTGGTCGAGTTTTCCTACAATAACAGCTATCAGGTCACGATTGGCATGGCACCATTCGAAGTTTTGTATGGCAGAAAGTGTAGATAGCCAGTGTGTTGGGAAGAAGTGGGGGAGAAGCAGCTGTCTTCCCCAGAATTTGTGCAGCAGATGAAAGATCAGGTGGACTTGATTCGCCAGAGAATGAAAGCTTCTCAAGATCGCCAAGCTAGTTATGTGAATAAGAGGCGTAGGCCTTTATAATTTGAGGTTGGTGATCTAATTTTCCTTAAGGTTTCTCCTTTCCGCAGTGTTATGAGATTTGGTCTCAAGGGAAAGTTAGCTCCTCGCTATGTTGGTCCTTATGAGATCTTAGAGAGGATTGGTCCTTTGGCTTATCGGCTATTGTTGCCACCAGATTTGTCTTTCTTACATGATGTGTTTCATGTTTCGATGCTGAGAAATTATGAGCCAGATCCCTCGAATGTGTTGAGAACTGACGAGGTGGAGTTAGATCGGACTTTGAGCTATGTGGAATATCCCTTGGATCTTGGATAGAAAAGAGAAACAGCTGAGGAACAAAACCATTTCTTTGGTGATGGTTCAGTGGAGCAAACATGGTAGAGAGGAAGCTACGTGGGAACTGGAAGAGAGATGCAGCGTGAGTGGCCGTATCTGTTTGAGTGAGTGTTGCCTCAGATTCCAGTAGTTGGTTCCTTGTTAATTCTTGGTAGATGTTTGCTTAAGTTTCCAGTTATCTTGAAATCTTGTTTTGGAGTTGATTGATTTCGAGGACAACATCCTGTTTTAGTGGGGGAGAGATGTGAGACCCGAAAGTTTATGAGATTAATTGAGTTAATTGATCGGGTTTTATTGAGTTCAGATTTGAGGGTGATCGAATCTGGGTGATCAGCTTTGAGTTAGTAGGCTTGGAGAAGCTATCGGGTTTTGTTTTAGACCTTAGAACAGTTCTGGAGAATTAGAGTTTGGCGCGGAATCTGTTAAGTAGAGAGTTCTGGATCATCGCTTGGTGCTAGCTTCAGCAGTGTTGACATCAGCAGTTGTCGCTGAATGGTTGTATTCAGCAGTCGTAGCGAGATCAGTTGTCGCTGAGCAGTAGAGAGCGTGCTAGCGTGTTTCAGTAGTGAGTAGCTAAGCATCGTCGTTTGGATTAGTTGGAACGACAGTGTTTTGGATTAGCGAAGAAGAGTCAGCTGTGAGTTGCGTTAGCTTCAGCTGTGTGAGAGATCTGTTGTTGCTATCAGATGTTGGTTAGTTGTTCAGCAGTGAGTAGCGGGTGACGTGTCCAGTTGTGACAGTAGTTCTCTGCGACGTCTTTTGAGTTAGTAGAGATCTGTTCTGGATTAGAGAGAGATCTGTTGCAAGATC
This sequence comes from Dorcoceras hygrometricum, assembly GCA_001598015.1. Lineage (NCBI taxonomy): Eukaryota > Viridiplantae > Streptophyta > Magnoliopsida > Lamiales > Gesneriaceae > Dorcoceras > Dorcoceras hygrometricum. The sequence continues at coordinate 490,929 of KV006423.1, forward strand.
TGTTTGCGAGCGGGAATATCAGTTGTGATAGCTTAAGTTCTCGGTGGATCAGTTTCCAGTTTCTGTCAGCAGTGAGATTTAATAGGGAGCTTGGCCTTGTTCTCTATTATTGTTTCTGACACTTAGAATATTTCCCGATTGCCAATTTTTGTTGCGATATCCTAGCTACTGTTCATTGAATCTTATCTTCTTTGATTGCCGATGGTAGACAGCTCCGATTGAAGTGAGAGTGGTAGCGTTGGACTCCTCTTGCTGAGAAGCTTAGTTTGGATATTGTTTTCTAATATTTTCTTGAAGCTGGTGAGGTGTGCGAAGACATCTTCCTTGTGTAGTATGTTAGCATTTCGCTCCTAGCTTGTTGGGTAAGTGTTCAGACCTTGTCTTGCATTGTTTAGAACTCTCTGCTGAGTTAGATGGAGTAGGATAGCGCTGGTTGAGTTCGTAACTCTCAGTTGTTGCTTTTCTGTGCTTCGATCTTTGAGTAGTTGCTTGTGTTGGCTTAGCAGGTGGTGGATCTGCGTTGCTCGGACCTTGTTTGTAGTAATTGTTGCACGGGAGATTTGAGGTACGGATGTGAGCTTGTTTACAGCTTAGGATTGAGTCATGGATTATGTGCTTTGCTGTGTATGCTCTGTGCTGGTAACTACCGTGTCCCTCATCTCCCTGCTGGGTTTGTTAGCTGCTATGAGCGGAGTGGGTAACTCCCACATCTCATGAGTGGGCAACAGCAGATGGAGTTGTCTGTTGCATCTGGTACGGTGTACTGGAGATGAGTGGGTAGCTCCCATGTGCTCAGTATACCTCGTGGCCACTGAATATCTTTCCTTTGATCAGATCCTGCTGTTGAGCTGTTGTTGAGATCCTTTGGCTCCCAGATTTCAATTGTAGCCTTGATCCCTTGCATATCATTTTATCTGTTGCTTTCCTTATGCTGTTTGTGTTGCTCTCCGTACTGGGGTTTGACCCCGAGGTCCCTCTGGGGCTGGTTTTTGTTGCCTGTGTGTTGTTTATGGTTTTCCAGGTTTCTCTGCTGGTCATGGCTTTGACCCAGCTGGAGGTGCCCCGGGAGGTGGATAGAATGTCCCAGTTAGCGTATATCATATATGTACTAGTACTGTCAGCCGGGGAATGCCCTGTGCTTGTGGGATTGTGTTATCCGTTGTAGTTACTGGTATTTGTATTTATTAAATGCTGTACTCTTGTACTGAGTATTTGTAAACTGGGATATTTTAAGTATGATTGTATTTTAAATTATATGTTTTAAACCGTCAGGCCTAAAGCGAAATAATTTGCCACTATTTTATTGCTTCCGCGTTGTGCTTTATGTGGTTTTGCTCTGATTTGTGCACGAGGCCTGACACCGGAGCTGTTCAACAGTTGAAGTGCTATCTCCATTTTGTGGAATAGTCGGAGCCAGGTGCCTAGTTGCCAGTGAGGTAACTCCCTAAACATCCTATGTATGTTTAGATTCCTTTTAGTGTATTGACCGTTCCCGGGCTGTTAAAATTTTAAAATTCCGCTGTGCCATGGGAACGGCACTTCGGCAACCGATGGGATCGATTTGAGACGATTCCTTGAACTCTCACACAACTGAGGCACCACTTATTAGATCAAAAGATCAGATTACGTGCATTTAGTGATTTTATTAAACAAGCAGCACGTAAAAGGGGAAACCGGATCATGCCACAGCTGGACCAGCAGCTCTGCGAGCTGGTCCAGATCGTGTGTAATTTGGTTACCTAAATCTTGAACTGCAATAAATCAGTGTTCTTGAAAGGTTTGTGCACCGAGAGATAGATCAGATAAGATATAAAGTCTTGCGGAAAACATCTGAACTATCTTCTTAAAATCGAAAGCTTATTAACAGGTTTTAATCACAGATTTGAAGCATGCCGTGCGTGAATGTTAAATACAAAAAGCTGTAAAGAAATACACTGCAATTTGTTTATGGAAGTTCGGAGCTGAATCTCCTACGTCTCCCCTTCTTCCGCACGAGAAGGATCCACCAGAATATTGGGTTACAACAACTTCTGCGGCAACCCGATCCGGCAGCCCGCAAGCTGCAAGAACTCTATGCACACCAGGCCACAAGCTGTGTGTCTAAAAACACTTCTTTTATGTCTTAGTGAGAAAGACTGTTAGGACCGAAGGATCAGATCTCAACCAAGAACTAAACTAATCAACGCAAAACCGAGATATCTGATCCAATAAAAATATGGAGATAGCGAGCGTTGCTATTAAATAAAACTTTTGAGCTGCTATTAAGAGGTGCAATACCTCGGGTTCTTGAACATGAAACAGAGCACCGGAGACAGATCTGGTATGTAATAAAAACATGCGGAAAGCACCAGAAATGAATCCTAATATTTTAAAACGATGCAAACATATTTCTGTTAGAAATCTGTTTAACTGTGCGTGTGTGATAACTGTGTATGCGTGCTAATGTAAAGTGCATATGCGGAATACTGAAATCATAAAGAATACAATACACTGCTATTTGTTTATGGAAGTTCGGATATAAATATCCTACGTCTCCCCTTCTTCCTCCTCGGAAGGTTCCACTAGAAGAATTTGATCTGCAGACCCAATCACCGAACCTCGCTCCAGGTGAACTCCTAGACTTTACACCAGCCCTTGGCTGTGTCTCTCACTTGTTTTACGCCTATGTGAGAAAGGCTATAGACACAAAGTTTAACGTCTTCGTGCTTGGACGGTATCTGATTTTTGGGTTGTGATTCACTCGCTCACAACTCTCAAAATATGCGAGTGAATCTGTGTGTGTGAGATTTTACAGTGAACGCTCAACTCTCGAAAGAATAAATCTCACACACTGGGAAAATGCTTCTACAAAAGATGATGAAGACTCAGCAGTCGACACTGTAATAAGCTCCTCTCTAATGATGGTCGACTGCTTCATCTTCCTGTTTTCTTCCCTCTGTTTTTGCACTGTGCTTCGTTCCTTATGGAGTGATCAAATTATCTTCTTCAAAATCTTCGTATATAAATCTTCTCTCCAAATATGACCGTTAGACAGTAGATTCAAATCTCATCTGCGCTTGTCAAGGCCAATTTGTCTTCTTCCCAAATTGGTGCAACCATCCTCTGTATATTGTACTATTTCCAGAATAGTACAAATCTTGTCCCCTTAAGTTAAGGCATTTGCACGACTCAATTAGCCATTGATTCTTTCCATTTTTCATTAATGTTCCAGCAGCTGATCGCTTCTTAATGTTCTGCATCTGAGTTGTTCATCAGCTGATGCCACAATTCTCCTTACGATCCAGCTGATAAACCACTGCTCCTTATTTGATCAGCTGCTCCACGTGTAATCAATGTCTGATAACAGCTTTTCTTCATTGCAACAGCTGATGCATCTACGTTGATGCAAAACAGCTGTTTCATTATCTGTTCGCTCAGCTGTTGTTTCATCTTCAACTAATTCGTTTCAACAGCTGATTGTTTTCTCCATTATAACACTTCGCTCAACAGCTGTTCACTCAGCTGTTGGTTTTCTTTGTATCACTCATCAGTTGTTGGTTCTGTATATGTGCTCTAGCTGATATCTGCTTCATCTTTTGTTCGTCTTTCCAACAGCTGATTCTCCTCTATTGATCAACATCTGATGTCTGTTGTCTTTACTTCTGAACAGCTTTTGATGACATCATGACTGCTGAAATCTTCTACTGCTGAATCCATCTTCTGTTCACTGCTGAATAACTGTAGCTCACTACTGAACATACTGTATCTTGCGACTGATAACTGATCCACTGTAGCTTGCGGCTGAACTGGTCGATATCTGCTTACAGCTGACTGCTCTCATTTGCTTCCAGGTGATCGTTTTTCGCGCACCAGCTGGTTCAGCTACTCCAGCTGATCCATCTGTTGTATCAACTGCAGGTCTTGACTTCTGTTTGAAACAGCTGATTGCTTGCAACTGATGAATGCTTGCAACAGCTGATTGCATCTTCTGTTTAGCGCTACGGCTGATTCACTGTTAAGAGTTAAAAGACGTCGCTCCATCTCTTGCGCTTCTCTTATCAACTGCTGATATTGCTTTAGCTCAACTGCTGATTGTGATGACATCACTGCTGACGTCATCATCGCTGATCCATCTACTGATTCTGCTGACGTCACTGCTGCTGATCCATCTTGTTGTCTGCTGATATTGCTGACATCATCGTTGTTGATCACAACTTGTTGTCTGCTGATAAAGCTGACGTCATCATCGCTGATTCCAGATTCCTCCAATAGAAATGCTGACGTCAGCGTTACTGATTCCAGCTATTCTTTACTTCTTAACAACCTTCTGTTAACATCATAATCGAATCAGCTTCTCCAGTCACTGATTCAACTTCTTCTCTTCACGTACTGTTAACATCAGATTTCTTTCCTTGTAAACATCTGCACACTTCGTAGAGATATTAGAAACACAATAACAGGTTTTGTGTAATTCAAAACACAGAACTGGATCTGTTTACACAGATCCATCAATCTCTCCATTTTTGATTTACACAAAATCTCAAATAATAAATGCATGATCTAACAATTCTCTCCCTTTTTGTGGGAATCAAAAAGGAATCGAAAACTGGTTTTCCTAACGAATTTTAAATGAAACTCTCCCTACACTGTCACAACAAAAACAACGTGACAGCAGGAATTTTACAGATTTTCAAAATCAAAACAGATTTTGGAAACAAATAGGGAACAACCGTATGCATGAATGATATGATTTTGAAAAATCTGATAGTGTGCTTCTGCTTTAGCTTATATATGCAGATGAAGGATTAATAAAACTCTCCCTATCTTTTATAATATAAGCTCAAATCATTTTAAAAATGAAGCACCAGCTGAAATTTCGCAAAAACTATCAGAGAACATAAACAAATTTTGTTTCAAATGCGTTTTAAAATAAGTGCTCGTTCAAGAACAACCCGCTCTGATACCACTTGTTAGGACCGAAGGTCAGATCTCAACCGAGAACTAAACTAATCAACGCAAAACCGAGAGATCTAATCCAATAAAAATATGGAGATAGCGAGCGCTGCTATTAAATAAAACTTTTGCGCTGCTATTAAGAGGTGCAATACCTCGGGTTCTTGAACATGAAACAGAGCACCGGAGACAGATCTGGTATATAATAAAAACATGCGGAAAACACCAGAAATGAATCCTAATATTTTAAAATGATGCAAACAGATTTCTGTTAGAAATTTGTTTAACTGTGCGTGTGTGATAACTGTGTATGCGGGCTAAATGTAAAGTGCATATGCGGAATACAGAAATCATAAAGAATACAACACACTGAAATTTGTTTATGGAAGTTTGGATATAAATATCTTACGTCTCCCCTTCTTCCTCCTTTGAAGTTACACTAGAAGAATTTGATCCGCAGACCCAATCACCGAGCCTCGCTCCAGGTGAACTCCTAGACTTTACACCTAACGTGTCTGAAATGCAGTCTTGGACACGTCCTTCTCTCTGACTCGCAACTGATGGTACCCTGATCTTAGATAAATATTGGAGAAAATCGAAGCTCCCTGCAACTGATCAAATAAATCATCTATCCTTGCGAGTGGGTACTTGTTCTTCACTATAACTCGGTTCAACTCCCGATAGTCGATGCACAACCTCACACTGCCATCCTTCTTCTTCACAAACAGTACTGGTGCGCCCCATGGAGAAAAGCTACGGAAAATAAATCCCTTGTCGAGCAACTCCTGATCTGCTCCTTCAGCTCCTTCATCTTTGTAGGAGACAATCGGTACGGTACCTTAGAGATGGGCATAGTACATGGTGTCAGCTCGATCGAAAACTTCCCCTCTCGCACCAATGTTCCTCCCACAATATCATCGGGGAATACATCTGCAAAGTCCCTGACTACCTCCACATCAGACAGTGAAGGGTCTGCTGAATCTCCTGAGGTGGTAACACTGCCAAGAACGCCTGAAAACCAAGATCAACTAGCTTTCTGGCCTGCAGAAAAGATATAAATATGGGCCTTCGCGGTCTCCTTGCTGCTTTAAAGAGGAAAGTCTCCTGCTCTGGGTGTGAGAACCTGAAATTTTCAAAATTCTATTTAATTAAATTCTTAGCTTATCATATATTTTTATTCTTCTTGATTAATCAAGGTCTTGAATTCTTAATTAAAGTCACACCATAAGTAAGCCATTATGTAGCCAAATAATGTCTAATTATGGCCATAAAGTGGTGTTTAATGGCCATAAAAAGGTGATCCTTCAAATTCCCAAACCTATCCTATATATAACACACTTCAAAGATAAATAAATTCACTATATAAACATCAAGAAATCCTGTAAAAAGTCGTTCAAGATGCAGCCATTTAAAAAAAAAAATATGTTGATGTTTTGAGTATTCAAGTATCAATCTGCAGGCCTGCTGTTTGGAACATATTGCGACTGCTCCGATTCGTAGAATCTGATCTCCACCGTCCAGAATTTGATACTATATGTTTTAAGTACTAGGTACAAATTTCATTCTGATCCAACGGATATATTTCCGTAAATCAAATTCGTAAGCATACTGCATAGATTACATTTGAGGAAACTGCAGCTTCTGTTTATCATCCTTAATTGATTTCTAATGACCTTGATATCCGATCTCCACCTTTCAGATAAACTTCGTTATGTCTTGAATATGGTTTCCAAATTTCATTCTAATCCAACAGTTAGAGTTTTGTAAAAATCCTTTTCACTAATTCTGTACAGATTCCATACGAGAAATCTGCAGCTCTTGTCCATCACTTAGAAACTATTGAAAATTTCTTCGAAAGAAGATCTTGACCGTTCAAAAGTGATTTTATTATGATTCATATATGGTGTTCAAATTTTACCCTGATCCAAAGGTTAGATTTTACCAAACTACCTTTTTAATACTATTGTACCGATTATATACGACAAAAATATAGCTTCTATTCACCGTCCCAATATGGATTCAAATGGCTTAAAAATCCGATATTTTCCGTTCAGAATTTCTTTTTCCTTTTGTGAACAAGCCAACCAACTTTGGGCCTAATCCGACAGTTCCGTATACCGAAGACGCATATGTAATATCGGTGTTTCAAAATTATGCAACTTCAGAAAATATCTATATTCGCGATCCTCTTTGAGTAGCAACCAGATACTGAATCAAGCATTGACACCATATTTCTCATGTTTTGAGCAGTAATCAAGTAAGTGGGATTTTGTTATGTTTTAATTCTAAATTATATGATTATTCATGCTATATTCTTTTCTGAAATTATCATTCGAGCACTTGTTCGTGTCGAATTCATGTTATGATCTATGATATATTTTAGCACTGATATTTCTATCACAATATGGGTCTACGGAATATTCTGCACTCTCAGTTACTGTGTGTAACTATGGCCTCGACCCCTTAGAGTAGTAAAAAGTAGGAACTGATCAGTAAATCATAGAAACGAAGTAATTATCAATGCTACATGTTCTCTGTTATATGCTCTACTCTGTTCTGATGATCAAATTCAGTATATATATGTATATTTTTGTTATGCTCGAATGGTTCCCCCACTTGCTGAGTGTTTCCTCAAACACTCACCCCTGACTTCTCCCACCCAGATAAAAACGAAGAACAGGTTGAACAGGACGAGCAAGAGATGTTCTGGGGCTGGTGAAGACTTAGTATATGTTAATGTAATTTCGCTTCCGCAAAACTTTGATTTTCAGTTGTAAAGACGATTATTTTGATTATGTAAAAGACTGGTTTTGAGCTGAAATACGAGGATTGATGTTTTGTAATGAATAATTATTAAACATCGCCGGTGTTCACGTCCAGGCCCGTTCTCAGGGCATGACATTTTAGTGGTATCAGAGCTAACCAGGTTCATAATCCGGCCGGGAAGTTTGAGCAGAAAGAGTTCTGATTTCATCCGAAGAAAATTTTTTACAGAAAGATCATCTTTATTCGGAAAGTTAAGTTTCTTCCTCAAAGTGATTTTTTTACGGAAATATCAACTTTATTCAAACATTCATATCTCTAAATTTCAATTTGATCCGAAAACATATTCTTCCAAACTTTCCTATTCATCCGCAAGTTCATTTCATCCGATTTTCTGATTTCATTCGGAAAGTTCAGTTCCATTCGAAATTTTGGTGTCATCAGATTTTTTTGGAATCTTTTACTTTTTTCCGAAAAATTTTCCTTAATTCGGAAATCTTCTATTCCATTGTCTGGAATTCATGAGATTCTTCACCGATAAATATTTTCTTAATCCGGATAAACTTTTAGTTCACCATCTAGATTTCTTTGATCTGTTTGAGTTAGTTTCTCTAGAAGAATTTCCTTACCAGGTTGAGTTTTTTTTCATTCATTTGCTCGATTATAATATTTTTCTTCTGTTCAACAAATCTCCATGAAATGATATGAAATCCCCTATTGTCATTTCATCATCACTTATTTTATAAGTTGATTGCTTCTGCTTCCCATACCCATGCTACAACCACCATTCATATGAAGCAGATAATATTTAACAATCATACTCTACCATCAAAGAGGAGCGGAGATCACAGTTAACCCCATCCATCGGGAGATAATATGAGAACTCAAGTTTCGAGGACGAAACTTCTAGTAAGTTGGGGAGGATGTGAGAACCTGAAATTTTCAAAATTCTATTCAATTAATTTCTTAGCTTATCATATATTTTTATTCTGCATGAATAATCAAGGTCATGAATTCTTAATTAAAGTCACACCATAAGTAAGTCATTATGTAGCCAAATAATGTCTAATTATGACCATAAAATGGTGTTTAATGGCCATAAAAAGGTGACCCTTCAAATTTCTCAACCTCTCCTATATATAACACACTTCAAAGATGAATAAATTTACTGTATAAACATCAAGAAATCCTGTAAAAAGTAGTTCAAGATGCAGCCATTTCAAAAACAAGATGTTGATGTTTTGAGTACTCCAACATCAATCTAAAGGCCTGCTGTTCGGAACCTATTGCGACCGCTCCGGTTCTTAGAATCCGATCTACACCGTCCAGAATTTGCAACTCTATGATCTGAATACGAGGTACAAATTTCATTATGTTCCAATGGTGATATTTCCGTAAATAAAATTTGCTAGAATGCTGCACAGATTACATTTTAGGAAACTGCAGCTTCTGTTTATCATCCTTCATTGAATTCTAATGACCTCGATATCCAATCTCCATCGTGCATATTTTACTTCGTTATGTCTTTCATATGGTTTCCAAATTTCATTCTAATCCAACGGTTAGAGTTTTGTAAAAATCCTTTTCACTAGTTCTATACAGATTCTATATGAGAAATATGCAGCTCTTGTCCATCACTTAGAAACTACTGCAAATTTCTTCGAAAGAAGATCTTGATCGTTCAAATGTGATTCCATTATGATTCATATATGGTGTTCAAATTTTACCCTGATCCAAATGTTAGATTTTACCAAACTACCTTTTCAATACTATTGTACCGATTATATACGAAAAAACTATAGCTTCTATTCACCGTCCAATTATGGATTCAAATGGCTTAAAAATCCGATCTTTTCTGTTGAAAATTTCTTTTTCTTTTTTTGAACAATCAATAGACGCATATGAAATATCGGTGATTTTCATAATTATGCAACATCAGAAAATCTCTATATTCGCGATCCTCTTCGAGTAGCAACCAGATACTGAATCAAGCATTGCCACCATAGTTCTCATGTTTTGAGCAGTAATCAAGTAAGTGGGCTTTTGTTATGTATTAATTCTAAACTATATGATTATATATTCTTTTGGAAATTATCATTCGAGCACTTGTTCATGTCAATTTCATGCTATGATCTATGCTCTATTTTAGCACTGATATTTCTATCACAAGATGGGTCTACGGAATATTCCGCACTCTCAGTTACTGGGTGTAACTATGGCCTCGACCACTTAGAGGTGTAAACATTAGGTACTGATTAGTAAACCATATAAATGAAGTAATTATCAGTGCTACATGTTCTCTGTTATATGCTCTGCTCTGTTCTGATGATCAAATTCAGTATATATATGTATATTTTTGTTATGCTCGAATGGTTCCCCCACTTGCTGAGTATTTCCCCAAACACTCACCCCTTACTTCTCCCACCCAGATAAAAATGAAGGACAGGTTGAACAGGACGAGCAAGAGATGTTCTGTGGCTGGTGAAAACTTAGTTGTTAGAGTAGATGCCCAACTAGCCAACTTGTGGCGTGTCGGTTTATAGACTCTTGTATATGACAGTCTTTATATATGATATTCGCATTTGTTTATGGCATTCTTTATCTTCCTTATGTTTATATAATATTAACAATTGTGTTGGATAAAGACCTAGAATGCACCATAGTGTATGTTAGATGTGATAGTGGGTATGACGAGACTAGATCTGCGATGCGAAGTACCTATGTTTCATTGGTAGGGAACATTGTGATGTTCTGAGCATGCAGATAGATAGTGACCTGGTGATCTATCGAACTACCCTCGTTCGGACTTTCCAAGTGGTTTCCATTTGTCGAGTGGATAAGTCCGAGGTCTTGGTTGTATTGATTAGTCCTCACGACTCGAAACGTCATTGAGACTCTACATGATAGGCGTCTCACTTTGACCTGTTTGCCGACTCACTTGGGGTCATTAGGCGGCGGGATTGGGTGAGATCCCGATGTATGTAGGAGTCTATGCTTCGTTGTCGAGGATTCACCGCTCGCTTACATGCGTGGATATCCTATGCTATCTGAGGGGATAATAGTGTATAAATCTCTGGCCAGAGTACTAGAAGTGTTTTAGGTAAATGGGTTTACCTAGTTACACTCGCGATGTCACTATTCGATCTCCAAGATGTATGCATAGCTATCGGATCTTTAGCGACTCTCGATTTACCAATGGTCGTTGATCTGATCGGGATATATGTGTTGAAAGGACCGTACTGTACGCTAACCACGACCAACTGGTCCTTGCAGGCACTATCAGTGATACCTAGGGGATCATGGCGCGATGTTGATAGGCGCTTTACCATGATCCGTTGGGCAAATCCGAAATTGTGATTTCGGAGCCGCAATGGTTGTGGGCCCACGGCTAGCTGTATCCCTGAACCATTGAGGGTCACACAAGTACTGGATTCCCGCACGGAAACTGAGCTCAATATGTTGAGCATAGGAAGAGGATTTTAGGGAGTGCGACTTCCTAAAAGTCAACAGGGGTCAAATCGTGATTTCCCGCTGTTGAGGGGCAAAACGGTCATTATGGACTTGGTATCTGAAAAATTGTTTCTCACATCATAATACTCAGTTTTGGAAACTGAGCCGATCGGTCTGATCAGATCGACGATCGGAGTTATGATGAAACCGCAGTGATTTAAATGAACCGAATGTTCATTTGGACCTGGGTATGACCCAAGTCCAATGGGCCGGTTCAAGCCCATCTACCAACTTAATTTAATTAAGATGATTAGGGCTTTTGATCACACTTGCATCATAACCTAAACCTAGCTCACATAGCCGCCTCCTCTCCCACACACACCTCACGCCGCCGCAGACCGCCGACCGCCGCCGACCGCCGGCAGCCGCCGCCGTCGCCCGTCTTTGCGTGATCGGACTTGTTTCGATCACTGCGTCGAGGAGAATCCGTTCGTGATAAAATCCATCAGCTTTCTAGTGCAGGCTGATTGGAGGAAGATCGATTCCGGTCGTGGAATTGATTGACGATCTACCGCCGCCTACCGTGAAGAGCCAGTCTCCCTGTGATTCTGGTTGGAGCCAGGCGCCAGTCGCCAGCAAGGTAACACCCCAAGAAACGCCCTATGAATGGTTTATAGTGCTGTATTTTATTGTATTGAACGTTTCCCGGCGCTATTTTTAAAACTTCCGCTGCGCCGCCGGGAGACGGGATCCAGATCCGCCACCACTATTCCAACAATAGGTGCCTTACGCTATCCCCTCCCGCCTACCGTGAGCAGCCAGTCTCCCTGTGATTCTGGTTGGAGCCAGGCGCCAGTCGCCAGCAAGGTAACACCCCGAGAAACGCCCTATGAATGGTTTATAGTGCTGTATTTTATTGTATTGAACGTTTCCTGGCGCTATTTTTAAAACTTCCGCTGCGCCGCCGGGAGACGGGATCCAGATCCGCCACCACTATTCCAACAATAGGTGCCTCACTTTGACCCGTTTACCGACTCCGTTGGGGTCATCAGGTGGCGGGATTGGGTGAGGTCCCGATGCATGTAGGAGTAGATGCTTAGTTGTCGAGGATTCATCGCTCGCCCTTGTGCCTGGATATTCTATGCTATCTAAGAAGATAATAGTGTGATAAATCTCTGGTCAGAGTACTAGATGTGCTTTAGGTAAATGGGTTTACCTAGTAGCATATGCATGTCGCCGTTTGATCTCCAGGATGTATGTATGGCTATCGAATCTCTAGAAACTCTTGATTTACCAATGGTCGTTGATTTGGTCTGGATATTTTTAGATGAAAGGACCGTATCGTACGCTAACCTTGACCAACTGGTTCTTGCAGGCACTATCAGTGATACCTAGGGGATCATGGGGCGATGTTGCTAGACGCTTTACCATGATCCGATGGGTAAGTTAGAAAATATGCTTTCGTAGTCACAAAGAGTTGTGAGCCCACAGCTAGCTGTATCCATGAACCATTGAGGGTCACAAAATTACTGGTTTCCCAATTCCGTACGGATATGTAACTCAAAGTGTTGAGTATAGTAGGAGGAAGGCTGTGAGTATGATTCCAAAATTAGATAAGGGAGTACGACTTAAATATTTAGCTAATGAGAGTAAACCTGCCATATATAGATTTAGTGGTTCGTAAATTTGATTTTTCATCATAATGATCAGTTTTGTAAACTGATCACATCGGTGATATCTGATTATCGATCAGGATTATGATGAGACCACAATCGAGGGAGTCGAAACAAAAATTCACAGTTTGACTTGAACCGAATGTTCATAGTTTGAGTTGAACTGAATGTTCAGAGTTTGAGTAGAACCAAATGTTCATAGTTTGAGTTGAAACGAATGTTCACTATTTTGTTCAACTCAAACTCTATCCCTCCATCTATAAATATATCAATGAGGATCACTTTCAGAAGCGAAAGAGAGAAAAAAAAACCCCACTTGATTATTGAATCATAACTCTCCTCTCCCCCCCCATCCACTCTCGGCCTTCTACCATCGCCGCCGCCATCGTCGTTAGCCGCCGCTGTCGCATGCCACTGGACCCCGTTCCCACCGTCTTGGCGAGGAGATTCCGTTCGTGACAATTCTCTGTTCTTTTAGCGCAAGGCAGTTAAGGAATTTGGAAACCGGTCGTGGATCGGATTAGATGAACAATCGGAGATTCAACCGTTGAAGTGCTATTGCCGTGTAAAACTGGAATAGTCGGAGCCGGGCACGAAGTCGCCAAAGTTAAATATTTATAAACATCCTATGCACGTTTAGATTTCGTATTATTCGCGTATGATCGTTACTGGTAAAAAAATTTTCAAAACTTCCGCTGCGCCCCAGGAGCGTGATATCCATCGCTACTCCAACACATAGATCGAACCATGTCTATCAAGGTTCGATTACAACGCTCCACTACACCATTGAGTTGTGGTGTGGCCGGAGGGGTCCACTGTGAGAGAATCTCATTCTCATTAAAATAGTCTTGAAATTCGGCACTCAAGTATTCTTCACCTCGATCGAATATAAGTGTTTGTGTTGGATCTGTTTCTACATATCAGAATCTAAGTTTTGATTACACACAAAATCTGTTATTATTCTACTAAAGTTTTGCGTGCTAAGTGAAGTGCACTTGGTTAAGGAGACAGAGAGACATTCAGACTGGAACAGTGAGAGGACGCCCAAACTGGAACAGTTGAAGATGTCTA
>KV006423.1:509800-551952 GCA_001598015.1 Dorcoceras hygrometricum
ACAATGCGCTTCATTCATGATGGCCTCTTTCAAATCAATCAGGTTCGGAACCACTAATCTCCCTCTAAAACTCAAACATCCATCCGGAGAAACAGAGAAATCATCAGACTGACCATTCTGGGCCTTAATCCTCAACTCATGGATATTGGGATCAGTCCTCTGCGCCTCCCTGATGTCATGAAAAATCTGCGGCTCAACCTGAATCGTAGAAACCATGAAGTACTGATCGCTTGGCTGAAATCTCCAACCAAAAGTACTCAATTGCACAATGCGCTTCATTCATGATGGCCTCTTTCAAATCAATCAGGTTCGGAACCACTAATCTCCCTCTAAAACTCAAACATCCATCCGGAGAAACAGATAAATCATCAGACTGACCATTCTGGGCCTTAATCCTCAACTCATGGATATTGGGATCAGTCCTCTGCGCCTTCCTGATGTCATGAAAAATCTGCGGCTCAACCTGAATCGTAGAAACCATGAAGTACTGATCGCTTGGCTGAAATCTCCAACCAAAAGTACTCAATTGCTCATAGACTCTCGAAACACTCAAAGACGAAAGCATCGCCGGCTGGGTCTTTCTACTCAAAGCATCTGCTACTGAGTTCATCCGCCCAGGCTGGTACTGAATCTCACAGTTAAAGTCCTTGAGCAATTCCATCCATCGTCGCTGCCTCATGTTCAGATCAGACTGCGTGAAGATATATTTCAGGCTCTTGTGGTCGGTGTACACCACAAATTCTTCACCATAAAGATAATGTCGCCAAATCTTCAAGGCAAACACTATCGCAGCCAACTCCAAATCGTGAATAGGGTATCTCGTCTCGTGAGGCTTCAACTGTCGAGACGCATAGGCAATCACGTACCCGTTCTGCATCAAAACACATCCTAAATCACTCAGAGAAGCGTCGGAGCACACGACGAATCCTCCAGATCCAGACGATAGAACCAACACAGGAACAATAGTCAACTTCTCCTTCAACGTCTGAAAACTGTACTCGCACTCATCAGTCCACTCAAATCTCTTATCCTTCTGAGTCAACTGAGTCATAGGCTTAGCTATCGAAGAAAACTTCTCGATAAAACGTCTATAATAGCCAGCCAATCCCCAAAAGCTATGGATCTCAGAAACATTCCGAGGTCTCTCCCAGTTAAGAACTGCTTCGACCTTGCTCGGATCTACCGAAATCCCTTGTACTGAAATCACATGACCCAAAAAGATAATCCGATCAAGCCAAAACTCACACTTGCTGAACTTGGCATACAGCTGCGAGTCTCTCAATCGCTGCAACACCAGTCTCAAATGTTCCTCATGCTCTCTCATGCTCTTCGAGTAGATCAAGATGTCATCAAAGACGATCACAAACCGATCAATATACTCGCTGAAGACGCGATTCATCAAATCCATGAAAACAGCTGGGGCATTCGTCAACCCAAACAGCATAACCAGAAACTCATAATGCCCATATCGAGTCCGAAAAGCTGTCTTAGCCACGTCTGCGTCTCTAATCAGCAACTGATGATAACCAGAGCGCAAATCAATCTTCGAGTATACGACCGATCCCTGCAACTGATCGAACAAGTCATCAATCCTCGGCAAAGGATACTTGTTCTTCACTGTTGCTTTATTCAACTGTCTGAAATCCACACACATCCTCATGGATCCATCCTTCTTCTTCACAAAAAGAATCGGAGCTCCCCAAGGCGACATGCTCGGTCGGAGTCTTCGAGTACACCAGGATGTCGTCTATAAAAACAATCACAAACTGATCTATGAACTCTCGAAACACACGGTTCATCAGATCCATGAAGACTGCCGGCGCGTTTGTCAACCCAAACGGCATCACCAAAAACTCAAAATGTCCGTACCTCGTACGAGACGCAGTCTTCGCGACATCTTGGTCCCTTATTCTGAGCTGATGGTACCCGGAACGAAGATCAATCTTAGAATACACCGCAGAACCTTGCAACTGATCAAACAGATCATCGATTCTCGGCAACGGGTACTTATTCTTCACGGTGGCTTTATTCAACTGACGAAAATCAATGCACATCCGCATTGAGCCATCCTTCTTCTTTACAAAAAAAATGGGCGCCCCCCACTGTGAAATACTAGGGCGTAAGAAACCCTTCTCCAGCAAGTCATCTAACTGAACCTTGAGTTTTCTCAACTCCGCAGGCGCTAGACGATACGGGGCACTAGAAATCGGAGCTGTGCCAGGCACCAACTCTATGCTGAAGTCTATCTCCCGCCTTGGAGGAAAACCAGGAATCTCCTCCGGAAACACGTCGGGGAAGTGTCTCATCACGGGAACATCACTAAGCTAAACACCAGAAGAAGAAGACGCATCCAAATCGTAAATCATAAAGCCAGCATTCTCCAAAGACAACAAGCTAAACATCTCCATCGCGGAGACCAACGGAATCTTCGATCTCGAGTCCTGGCCGTAGAAGTCCCACTTCTCACCAGATAAAGACCTAAAGCGAACAATCCCAACTATACAATCGAAATCCCAAAGCATCAAACGGATCAAATCCGCTAACAAGGCGTGCTCACCAAATCGCAACACACCATCCAACAAAATCTCTTACGAGAACAGGTTCACACCACCGAGGGTAGAAACAGAAACAGCAGCACGCAAAGGAACGGTACACAATCCATGCTCAACAACAAAGGAATCAGAAATAAACGAATACGAAGCACCGGTGTCAAACAACACACGAGCAGGAAAGTCAAAGACAAGACATGTACCTCCAATCACCCGGCTCGGTGTCTCCTCGGCCTGCTCTCTCGTGAAGGCGTTAACCTGAGCCTGCTGAGGTCCTGGAAAGAAAAGCTGAGACGACTGCCCAAAACGCGAAGGGCCAAGCTGCTGAAACGGCCTAAACGGAGTCTCACCAAAACGGGGCTGCTGAAACTGCTGCTGCGAACGACCCCTAGACTGACCCCCACGACCCTGAGGCTGGGCCGCGACCTGCTGTGATCCAGCTGACGGACACACTCTCGCAAAATGCCCGTACTGACCACAAAGGTTGCAGGAACCCTGCACACCTACACACTGCGTCGAAGGATGCTTTCCACCACAAAAGCCACAAAACTCAGTCCGAGATCCACTGCTACTCGAACTGCCTGAACCAGAGGACCCTGAACCAGATTTCTTCTTAAACTGCGGACCGCGAGGTCGGAACCTACCACGGCCAGACTGCTACTTCCTATTAGGTTAACCAATTTAATCAGCCGTAATCAGCTGCCCTTGAGGCCTAAGTTCTAAACTTCAAAACACATCATGGGATACTAAATCTTCTCCCGAAGGTACTGTTACACAAAGGCCTACAGCTACACGATCAGGTCCGATGGGTGGCTTCTTAGCAAACTTAACTGCTATAAAAGAATGAGTGGCTCCTGAATCTAACAAAGCCACAGAAGGCTAACGAGCTATAAAAATCTCACCTGTCCCCACGGTAGTATCTGGATTGGCCTGATCAGTTGTCATTACATATGTCCTGCTGGTCACCAGCTGCCTGGACTTTGGGCAAGTCTTTATGATATGCCGTGGCAATCCACACTTATAGCAGACATTCTGTCCAGCCCTACACTGACCAGCATGCTTTTTGTTACACGCACGACAAGTCGGTTTGATATTCATCCTGAGGGCTAAGTTGCTCGGTTGGGGTTGCTGCTCTAGAGACTCCTGCTGACCAATCTTTGGTTGTTTAGGTGACTTCAGCTTCCTAAACTGAGAAGCCTGGCGTTTCTGCTTGCGCCTAAACCCTTTCTGAGAATTCCCATGGCTAGGTCCTTGGCCTGAAGAATGGCCACTTTCTTGACTCGATTGTCTTACTAACTGCTCTACTGGTGGAATTATAACCACTATCACACATGCGGGACCACCTGAGATAACTTCTTCGATGGTGCTGCCCCTTCTCTCCCCACGTCTACCTCTACCTTGTCCAGACATCTTATAATCTATAGCCCGTAATCCACCACAATGCAATAATCAGAACATGCTAAAGTTAAAAACAAATACTCTAAAACATAAAATAAACTCACAGCGCTGGAGAAACGGTCGACAACAGCTGTTCCAACCAGAAGTGCGTGTGTTTATCTCAGGACCATGCTCTGATACCAAGTTGTGACGTCCCAATCCTCATGGGATCACGAATGAATATAAAAAAAATAGAAGAGCTGAATGGAAGATGTCATAAGCTGTATCCCCATGACTAAAATAAAAATTCGAACCGCAGACAACAAAATGGCGCCAAGTACTGAGACAGCTGAAACAATTCCTCCTTATCAGATGTCAAAATTCAAAGTGCGATATTACAAGCTCTGAAATTCTATATGAATTTACTATTGTTGTAATGGATCTAATACAGACTTAACAAAAGATCAAAAACAACAACAGCTGCTGCGGAAACATCGGCCTTAGATAAACACAATCACCACAGCTGGTTCAACTACTGCCTCCCGTCTGCCCCAGCTCTGCTCCACCTGCACCATTTTAAAGCTAATGAGCCTAGGGGCTCAGCAAGTAAAATCTGAGGATAACAACATCACTTAATGCAGGCAGACATATGAAAAATAACATAACTTAGCATAACGGTTTAAAAAGGAAGTCATTCATCAGCTGCATAAACTTTCTTTCATTAAACTTGGAAATGGGGAAGACGACCCAGATCCCATTCTTATTTTCTTATGATTTATGGCTCGGAAATTCTACATTAGGCCCTTTTCATATGCACTTAATCACATGACTACTGAATTCAGTAACTAGCATATAGCTCATATGAACAACATAGCAACCAGTCGCATGAACAGTGACTCAAAGGAACAGTGCAACTGCTTGATTTAAAATAACGAAACACGACTGCTGGTTTCTTAACAAAGGAAGACACCTGATGGTGAACAGTGCATCGACTGAATATTAACTGGGAAATGCATCTGCTGATTTCTCGTAAAGAATGGTACCTGCTGGTTTCTAATAAAGAATGGTACCTGCTGGTTTCTAATAAAGAATGGTACCTGCTGGTTTCTAATAAAGAATGGTACCTGCTGGTTTCTAATAAAGAATGGTACCTGCTGGTTTCTAATAAAGAATGGTACCTGCTGGTTTCTAATAAAGAATGGTACCTGCTGGTTTCTAATAAAGAATGGTACCTGCTGGTTTCTAACAAAGAAGGGTACCTGCTGGTTTCTCGCTAAGAAGCACCTGAATGGTACCTGCTGGTTTCTAACTAAGAAGCACCTGCTGGTTTCTCACTAAGAAGCACCTGCTGGTTTCCTGCTGGTTTCTCACTAAGAAGCACCTGCTGGTTTCTAACAAAGAATGGTACCTGCTGGTTTCTAACAAAGAATGGTACCTGCTGGTTTCTAACAAAGAATGATACCTGCTGGTTTCTAACAAAGAAGCACCTGCTGGTTTATTGCTGGTTTCTCACTAAGAAGCACCTGCTGGTTTCTCACTAAGAAGCACTCGCTGGTGAACAATGCATCTACTTGAAAATTTAGCTATCTTTGTAATATCAAAACAACGATTTCGCTACCAGCCGTTGTCCACTAAACCAGACTTTATACTGATTCAATTTAACAACTACTGATTACAAAATCGTCAAATTCTAACATTACCACGACAGCAAGAAAGAAAATTCTTAAACATTTTGGAATCAGAGCTAACTTCATCGTAATTTTAAACATCTAACTTTCTTAGAACAGCTGGGAGACTTGGATGCAGAAGACTGATCAGCTGAAGCGAAGACTACTGGTTTAAAGATGAAATTCACCAGAAGAACTTTCCTGAACATGAAATCACTTAAACCCGACTGCTCAGCATTTTATTTTAAAACAACATCATCCTCTTTATCGAAGAACTCTGTAAAAGCTTTGAAACAGAAACATAACTTTGAACCCGTCATTCTTTAATTTTTCTTAAACATGTTTAAACATGAACATAACTTATCGTTAACATAAACAGGCAACAATCATGCACTGGAACAATATATATGCTTTAAAATGGCGTAGAAAGAATCAGCCTTTACTTGCCTTTACTGCAAAACACAAGAGCAGCCGGTCTCAACAGGAGTTCTCCACAAGCACCACCACGAGCACCTTGAAGTTTTTAGAGAAAAAGAGGGAAATTTCTGGACAACAATGAAACTTTCTTGCCTACAAAAAAAATCATATACGAGATATGATTTGTAGTAGGTATTAACACTCGAGTAGGCATGGAATCCTACCAACCCGTGTCCTTTTCAAAGGAATTTGTCAAATACTCCTTACCACTGTTTTGCATTTGAAATCTTTACCAAAACTTTTTTTTAAAAGGAACTATTTTTGTCCAGCCGATGGTATTTCAAACCAAAAGCTGAATATGCTCGTGTTTGCGCTCGGACGACAGCTGCCTGGAAACCTTCCGCGTCATGCCTCAAAACAACAACTGAAAATCAACTCTTTAAAACAATTAAAATAAACTTAAGGCTGAAACTGAAATATCAAATAGACCCTTAAAATAGAAAATGCTCAAATATGTGGTCCTATGGATTTTTGGGGTGTTACAGTTACCTTGCTGGCGTCTAGGCGCCTGGCTCCAACCAGATTCACAGGGAAACTGGCTCTTGTCGGTAGGCGGCTGTAGATCGTCAATCAGGTCCATGACCGGAATCTATCTTCCACCAATCAGCCTGCACTAGAAATCTGAGGGATTTTATCACGAACGGATTCTCCTCGACGCAGTGATCGAAACAAGTCCGATCAGGCGAAAAACCGGGCGACGGCGGCGGCGACGGCGACGGGCGGTAGGCGTTCGGCGGCGGCGTGAGTCGTGAGGACTATCAGTACAACCAAGACCTCGGACTTATCCACTCGACAAATGGTAACCACTTGGAAAGTCTGAACGAGGGTAGTTCGATAGATCACCAGGTCACTATCTATCTGCATGCTCAGAACATCACAATGTTCCCTACCAATGAAACATGGTACTTCGCATCGCAGATACTAGTCTCGAGCTCGGACGGCCTTATCCTCATTTTGACGGCCCAATCGACTAGGAACTAATTCAGAATACACAGTGACTATTAGATGTGTTTCATGATAGCGGTCATACCCACTATCACATCTAACATACACTATGGTGCATTCTAGGTCTTTATCCAACACAATTGTTAACATTATATAAACATAATGAAGATAAAGAATGCCATAAACAAATGCTAATATCATATATAAAGACTGTCATATACAAGAGTCAATAAACCCACCCGCCACAGGTTGGCTAGTTGTGCATCTACTCTAACATCCTACTTAGAGAAATATGACCTAGCCTAGCGTGCCAAAGTTGTGCTGGGTTCAAGTTATCGTGTTTCCTTTTAATCGTTGTTGTATGAGTTTCGACATCGCGAGTTGGAACGTCTTTTAATTTCAAGGTGTATAAATCGTTTTCGCGTTCCCCAATACCAATCAAACATTCATTATTGTAAATAATGCAAATCGAATTAGCAACCATACAAGAATATCCATCACTATCAAGCATAGAAACAGAAATAATGTTCTTTATTAATTCGGGAACAAACAAAACGTTTCTCAATAACAACTTAAAATCAGAAGACAGAAATAAATAGACATCTCCTATAGCTACTGCAGCAACTCTTGCTCCATTGCCCAGCCTTAAGTGGGTCTCACCCTCTCTAAGACGTCGGCTTCTTGTCATCACCTACAAATCATTGCAGATATGAGATCCACATCCGGTATCAAGTACCCAAGAAGTCGAATTAAAAGACATATTTATTTCGATATAGAACATACCTTTTGCAGTTCGCAACTGCTCGAGGTACTCCTTGCAGTTCCTCCTCCAATGCCCAGGCTTGTGGTAGTGATGGCAAACATCCTCAGTCTTGTTTGGCTTGGAAGCCTTTGCCTTGGGCTTCTTGGTGGGCTTTTCCTCCTTCGCAGGGGCAGAACGCTTCTTACCCTTGCGTCTGGGCCCCTTCTTCACAGAGGAAGAAGAGCCCATAAGGAGGACGGGCTTGTCCTTCTTTATGGTTCCTTCGAACATGACAAGCATGTTAACCACCTCTTCAAGGGTGGCTGCCAGCTTGTTCATGTTGAAGTTGACCACAAAGGGGTCGAATGTACCAGGCAGTGAGAGGAGAAGCACATCCACAGACAGCTCGTGTGGAAGTGTGATATCAAGGCCCGACAGCTTTTCAACGAGCCCAATCATACGAACCCCATGCTCGCGGACCGAAGTCCCATTGCGCATGCGGCTCGTCATAAGCTCCTTGACAGCCGTGAACCTCTCATGTCGAGAGTTCTCCCCATAAAGTTCTTTGAGATGAAAGAGTATGTCAGCAGCATACTTTGTCTTCTCAAAGCGCCGTTGCATTTCATTGGACATCGATGCCATCACATAGCACCGAGCTTTAACCTCGTCGTCCCACCATTGTTTAAGCATAACCAGCTCCTCAGGGCTGATATCGGCAGGGGCTTCCTTCGGAGGTGGTTGAATCCGCGATGGTGTCTTGCTTGGAACTCTTCCAAGAGACAGCACCACCATTGAGCATGAATACAAATCCAGAGGTTTATTTCGAATCATCCACGTCACACTGGAAGCTAGAATCAGTGTAGCCTTCCAGTTTCAGTTCACCACCCCCATAGACCATGATCATATTCTTAGTCCTTCGTAAGTACTTAAGAATATCCTTCACAGCCTTCCAATGTAATTGGCCGGGGTTGGCCTGGTAGCGACTCATGACACTTAGAGCATATGCGACATCCGGTCTAGTTGAGATCATGCCATACATAATGCTACCTATTGCCGAGGCATATGGCACACGTGTCATACTCTCTATCTCCTCATCAGTCTTCGGACACATAGACTTAGATAGAGTGACCCCGTGGAACATAGGTAGGTGTCCTCTCTTGTACTCTTCCATAGAGAACCTCTTAAGTATGGTATCGATGTAGGTAGCTTGGGTGAGTCCGAGCATCCGTTTAGATCTATCCCGATAGATCTGTATTCCAAGAATATAGGATGCTTCACCCATGTCCTTCATCGAAAATATACTAGACAACCAGACTTTAGTTGATGCAGCATTCCTACATCATTCCCAATGAGTAGAATGTCATCAACGTAAAGTACGAGGAATGTCACAGCGCTTTTAACTACCTTATTATATACACATGGCTCCTCGGGATTCTTGATGAAACCAAATTCCTTAATTGTTTCATCGAATCTCAGGTTCCAACTTCGCGATGCTTGTTTGAGACCGTAGATCTATCTCTGAAGCTTGCATACCTTATGCTCTCTTCCAACAGATGTGAAACCCTCAGGCTGCATCATATAGATCTCTTCCTTAATGTTTCCATTAAGGAACGCAGTTTTCACATCCATTTGCCATATCTCATAGTCGTGCCATGCGGCTATGGCTAACAAGATTCTAATTGACATGAACATTGCGACTGGTGAGAAGGTTTCATCATAGTCAACACCTTGCCTTTGAGTGTAACCTTTCGCGATCAGTCGTGCCTTGTAGGTCATTACCTTACCTTCAGGCCCAAGTTTTCTCTTGTATACCCATTTGAACCCAATAGGAACAATTCCTTCGGAGGATTAACAAGAGTCCAAACTTGGTTAGAATGCATCGAGTCTAACTCATATTGCATTGCTTCAAGCCACAAATTGGAATCTGCATCGGAAATTGCCTCCTTGAAAGTTCTTGGATCAGATCCAACAACTTGATCATCTTGATCATCTTCAAGGAGAAAACCATATCTCTCAGGAGCCCTAGGAACCCTTTCGGATCTCCTATGTGCGACCATTTCTGGTACTGGCTCTGGAGGTGCGGGATACTCACCTGGTACTTCGATTGGATCTCGAACCTCTTCGAGTTCTACTATTCTGCCCTTTCTATCAAGTAGAAATTCCCTTTCCATAAAGGTGGCATTCCTAGAAACAAACACTTTTGTTTCGCTGGGATAGTAGAAGTTGTATCCAATGGAATTCTTTGGATACCCAATGAAGTAGCATAAGATGGATCTCGTATCCAGCTTATCTCCCACTGTCTGCTTCACGTAAGCAGGACATCCCCAAATCCTCATGTATGAGTACTTGGGTGGTTTGTCCTTCCATATCTCATAAGGAGTCTTATCCACTGCCTTGGTGTGGACATTGTTCAATAACATTACCGTCGTTTCGAGCGCATAGC
Source organism: Dorcoceras hygrometricum (assembly GCA_001598015.1). Classification (NCBI taxonomy): domain Eukaryota; kingdom Viridiplantae; phylum Streptophyta; class Magnoliopsida; order Lamiales; family Gesneriaceae; genus Dorcoceras; species Dorcoceras hygrometricum. The sequence goes on from KV006423.1 coordinate 520,001, forward strand.
CCCAAACGAGGTGGTAAGTTCAGTGAAGCTCATCATAGATCGAACCATGTCCAACAGGGTTCGATTACGACGCTCCGCTACACCATTGAGCTGTGGTATGGCCGGAGAGGTCCACTGTGAGAGAATCCCATTCTCTTTAAGATAATCTTGGAACTCAGTACCCAAGTATTCACCACCTCGATCGGATCGAAGTGCTTTAATACTTTTGCCTAGATGATTTTCTACTTCAGCCTTGAATTCTTTGAACCATTCAAAGGATTCAGACTTGTGCTTCATCAAGTACAAGTACCCATACCTTGAGTGATCGTCGGTAAAGGTGATGAAGTATGTGTGATCGTATTTAGTACCAATACTAAACGGGCCGCACAAATCAGTATGGATCAAATCCAATAGGCCTTGAGCACGCTCACCCTTGCCCTTGAAGGGTTGCTTAGTCATCTTTCCCTTGAGACAAGACTCACAAGTTGGTAGGGAGTTAATGTCTGACAGATCAAACATGTCACTCCTAACTAACTTGTTCATCCTAATTAGAGAAATATGACCTAGCCTAGCGTGCCAAAGTTGTGCTGGGTTCAAGTTATCGTGTTTCCTTTTAATCGTTGTTGTATGAGTTTCGACATCGCGAGTTGGAACGTCTTTTAATTTCAAGGTGTATAAATCGTTTTTGCGTTCCCCAATACCAATCAAACATTCATTCTTGTAAATATTGCAAATCGAATTAGCAAACATACAAGAATATCCATCACTATCAAGCATAGAAACAGAAATAATGTTCTTTATTAATTTCGGGAACAAACAAAACGTTTCTCAATAACAACTTAAAATCAGAAGACAGAAATAAATAAACATCTCCTGTAGCTACTGCAGCAACTCTTGCTCCATTGCCAAGCCTCAAGTGGGTCTCACCCTCTCTAAGACGTCGGCTTCTTGTCATCACCTGCAAATCATTACAGATATCAAGTACCCAAGAAGTCGAACTAAGAGACATATTTATTTCTATATAGAACATACCTTTTGCAGTTCGCAACTGCTCGAGGTACTCTTTGCAATTCCTCCTCCAATGCCCAGGCTTGTGGCAGTGGTGGCAAACATCCTCATGCTTGTTTGGCTTGGAAGCCTTTGCCTTTGGCTTCTTAGTGGGCTTTTCCTCCTTCGCAGGGGTAGAATGCTTCTTTCCCTTGCGTCTGGGCCCTTTCTTTGCAGAGGAAGAAGAGCCCATGAGGAGGACGGGCTTGTCCTTCTTTATGGTTCCTTCGAACACTACAAGCATGTTAACCACCTCTTCAATGGTGGCTACCAGCTTGTTCATGTTGAAGTTGATCACAAAGGGGTCAAATGCAGCGGGTAGTGAGAGGAGAAGTACATCCACCGAGAGCTCGTGTGGAAGTGTGATATCAAGGCCCGACAGCTTTTCAACGAGCCCAATCATACGAACCCCATGCTCGCGGACCGAAGTCCCATCGCGCATGCGGCTCGTCATAAGCTCCTTGACAGCCGTGAACCTCTCATGTCGAGAGTTCTCACCGTACAGTTCTTTGAGATGAAAAAGTATGTCAGCAGCATACTTTGTCTTCTCAAAGCGCCGTTGCATTTCATTGGACATAGCATCGAGCTTTAACCTCGTCGTCCCACCATTGTTTAAGCATAACCAACTCCTCAGGACTGATATCGGCAGGGGCTTCCTTCGGAGGGCACTTCTCTATCGTATAAAGAAGTTTCTCCAAAGCCAACACAAGGTTGAGGTTGCGGAGCCAGTCTTGGTAGTTCAGACCGGTGAACTTGTTGCTATCCAGTATAGCAGCGAGTGGGTTTTTGAACAAAGACATTGTATAAGCAGTAATACTGAAAGAAAACATACAATCATCACTAACTATATATAAAATAATCTCTAAGACATAAAACAAGGTCGTTAAGTTTTATGAATTACCCTCCCACTATTTTAACGATTTCACCACCCTCTAATGAAATCGAGAAAGCAAGTTTCTTTAGTGGGTACACGGAGCCCAATCAAGCGATCATGGACCCGAATAATATCAGTCATCCATGACCCCCAAAAGGTAGTTTCCGATTGCAACCGGTGCAACATCCATGTATTCACCTCACGTCCAGTAAGGGCCCAATAATATGACGCCGTTTACTATCACGTGTCAAGATGACCCATCAATGTTGAGTCGTGAAGGACGGTCCCCTTAACGTCCCCAATAATATGAGCCAACGTTAAAGGGAGTTCCAACCGAACTCACAACGAGTGTCAATGGCGTGGACAGCTTTCCGGCATACATGACCCCCTCAATAATATGAGCCGGGCCATGTATACGGGTAGCATCGGCGTACACCCATTGTTGATGGAAGGTAGGGATAATTTAAACAAATTTAAATTCCCTTTAGTTTATCGAATAAACATTTATCTTGATATAAGTTTTAAATCACATTTAAAACGAGAGATTTTATTTTCGAAAATTTGGTCTCATGCAGTATATTTTAAATCATATTTAAAACATGCAGATTCAACTAACTATATATCACATAGATGAACATTGGTATGATCGATCGCGAGAGCTATGCTGTCCGTGGTTTGCCAGCCACGGACCTGGGTCCAATCCTAGGGGTAATGCAACATGCAATGCAATCCTATTACAATGCTTCCGGTTTTACAGATCTTCGGTCTTCAATATCTTTGATCGTCATTGTCCACCATCTTCGGATGTCCTCCCACTAAATCTAGTAATTTACATTTAAACATACCATGACATATAAGGGATACATTTTTCAAGGGGTGGGAACGGGCCACAAACAGGCCCACATAAAATGATAATCAATAATATTTACAAACCGAATCATAAAAACCTATCGCATACACCTAACACATTGGGCACGGCTCTCGATCATCTCAATAATGCAATCAATCTAATCAAATTATTTATCGCAAAATCATATTTTAATCATAAAATCGCATTTTATAATAAAATCGTATTTTGTCGATAAAATCAAATTTAATCAACAAAATCATATTTAATTATAAAATCATATTTTACAATTAAAATCGCATTTTTCTATTTTAATTGCATCATATTGGGCCTAAAACAATTTTGGACCCAAAATCTCAAAAATTTCAAAATCGACCAAAATCGGCCCGATATCGAATATCGGCCCAAAAACTTCATGGGCTGCCCGGGACAGGCCCAAACTAAACCTAAAAGCAAAATTCAGCCGTCGCAACGATGCCGGGAAGTTCGCCGGACGGCGGCGGCCGTCGCCAGCATCGCGTGCGGCGCATGGCCGCACGCCGCCGCGCCAAGCGCGGCCACTTCACGCGACATCATGCGCCAAGGGTGGCGCGCAGCACGTCGATCATCGCGCAACAACTTGCGCCTGGCCGCTGGCCACTGCCGGACGTTGGTTGCACAACCATGCACAAAAACCGTGACATCCAGTCGGCCTCCATGCGAGAAGGAGCAGCAACTGGTCGGCGCAACACCGCGCAACACTTGCGCAAAGCAGCAGCAACTTTGGCCGGCCATTGCGCGTCCAGCGCGCGGCCGCGCGTGCACAATCGCGCGGTGTGGGGCGCCGCCATGCACCGCGGCGGTTCCAGCCAATTTTTTTTTTGTTTGATCTCAATCTGAAAAATAGAGATTAGATACAATATGGCAACAATTGTATTGAAGGATCCGAACCTGGCTCTGATAACACTATTGGGGAACCGTGGCGGATCCGCATCCCGTCTCCCGACGAGGCAGCGGAAGAATAAAATTAGGCCGGGAAACGTTCAATACAATTAAATTTACTGCAAACTATGAACCATTCATAGGGCGTTTAGTCAGTTACCTTGCTAGCGACTTGCGCCTGGCTCCAACCGGAATTACAAGAAGACCGGCTCTTCACGGTAGACGGCTGTAGATTCGTCAATCAGGTCCACGACCGGAAGGGAGACTCCTTCGTCAGCCTGCACTAGAAGGCTTGACGAGATCAGCACGGACGGATTCTCCTCGAAAAGTTGGCCGGAACAAATTCCGGCGAGGGGCGGCGACGGCGGCACGTGGCGGGCACGGCGGCGGCGGCGACTTGGAGAGGAGGGAGAGGCGGCCAAGAGCTTTAGGTTTAGGGTTAGGGTATGTTGTAATACAAGTGTATTATGACTAATGAAGCCCTTGTCTACTTTAAGTAGATTAGTGGTGGACTTGGACCGGCCCAACGGGCCCGGGTCCAAATGACGATATCCATCACTACGACTTCATTACAACTCCGATCGCCGATCAGATCGGACCGATCGACTCAGTTTCCAAAACTGAATATTATGATGTGAAAAACAATTTTTCAGATCATCAAACCCTAAATGGCAAAATGACCGTTTTGTCCCTCAACAGCGGGAAATCTCGATTTGACCCCTGTTGACTTTTTTGGAAGTCGCACTCCCTAGAATCCTCATCCTATGCTCAACACATTGAGCTCAGTATCCGTGCGGGAATCTCGTATCCAGTACTTGTGTGACCCTCAATGGTTCAGGGATACAGCTAGCCGTGTGCCCGGAATCACAATTCCGGACTTGCCCATCGGATCATGGTAAGTGCGTCTAGCAACATCGCCCCATGATCCCCTAGGTATCACTGATAGTGTCTGCAAGAACCAGTTGGTCGTGGTTAGCGTACAGTACGGTCCTTTCAATCAATATATCCCGATCAGATCAACGACTATTGGTAAATCGAGAGTCGCTAAAGATCCGATAGCTATGCATACATCTTGGAGATCGAATAATTACATCGCGAGTGTAACTAGGTAAACCCATTTACCTAAAACACTTCTAGTACTCTGGCCAGAGATTTATACACTATTATCCCCTCAGATAGCATAGGATATCCACGCATGTCTGCGAGCGGTGAATCCTCGACAACGATGCATCGACTCCTACATGCATCGGGGCCTCACCCAATCCCGCCGCCTAACGACCCCAAGTGAGTCGGCAAACGGGTCAAAGTGGGGCACCTATCACATAGAGTCTCAATGAAGTTTCTAGTCGTGAGGACTAATCAGTACAACCAAGACCTCGGACTTATCCACCCGATAAATGGTAACCACTAATAGATCACCAGGTCACTATCCATCTACATGCTCAGAACATCACAATGTTCCCTACCAATGAAACATGGTACTTCGCATCGCAGATACTAGTATCGAGCTCGGGCAGCCTTATCCTCATTTTGGCGGCCCAATCGACTAGGAACGTGTTCAGAATACACAGTGACTATTAGATGTGTTTCATGATAGCCGTCATACCCACTATCACATCTAACATACACTATAGTGCATTCTAGGTCTTTTACTCAACGCAATTGTTAATCATCATACAACACAATGAAAGTAAAGAACGCCATAAATAAATGCAAATATCATATATAAAGATTGTCATATACAAGAGTCTATAAACCCACACGCCACAAGTTGGCTAGTTGGACATCTACTCTAACAGGCGGCCACACGGCGGCGGCCGCCGCTGTTGCGTTCGGCGCTTGGCCGCACGCCTGCCGCAACAAGTGCAGCGCATGGCGCTGGTTGCGCCAACCAGTGGCGCAACATTTATCTTCTGGCCGGCCATAATCGTGCAACAATTGCGCGCAAAATAGCAGCATCACACGGCCGCCAGCGCGCAACAATTTGCGTGGCCAGCCTTCGGCCTCCTCTCGGCCGCCAGGCGCGACAAGCACGCCATTATCGCGTGCAACACCGGCCAGCCATAGCGCAACAATTGCGCAAGGCTGCGCGGCCATGAGGGGCGATCATCGCGCGGCCGTGCGCGCTATCGCGCGCGGGGTTTTGCGCCGCCGCAGACCGAGAAAATATATATTTTTTTGTTCAATCGATTCAAAATCATGAGATTCATGCAATTATGGAACTACTGTATTGAAGGATTCGAGCCTTGTTTTGATACCACTGTTGGGAAAGCGGTGGCGGATCCGGATCAGGTCTCCCGGCGACGCAGCGGAAGTTTTAAAATTAGCGTCGGGAAACGTTCAATACAATAAAATCAATACTATAAACCATTCATAGGATGATTTTCGGGGTGTTACCTTGCTGGCGTCTAGGCGCCTGGCTCCAACCAGAATCACAGGGAAACTGGCTCTTGTCTGTAGGCGGATGTAGATCGTCAATCAGGTCCACGACCGGAATCGATCTTACTCCAATCAGCCTGCACTAGAAAGCTGATGGATTTTATCACGAACGGATTCTCCTCGACGCAGTGATCGAAACAAGTCCGATCACGTGAAAAATCGGGCGAAGGCGGCGGCGGGCGGTCGGCGGCGGCGTGAGGCGTGTGTGGGAGAGGAGGCGGCTATGTGAGCTAGGGTTTGTTGTTGTGTTGTAGTGAATTAAGCCCTAATCACCTTTATTAATTAAGTTGGTAGATGAGCTTGAACCGGCCCATTGGACTTGGGTCAGGCCCAAGTCCTATATGAACATTCGGTTCATTTAAATCACCACGGTTTCATCATAATTCCGATATACGATCAGATCGGACCGATCGAATCAGTTTCGAAAACTGAATATTATGATGCGAAAAACGATTTTTCAGATTACCTAGTCCGAATGACAGTTTGCCCCTCAACAGTGGGAAATCGCAATTTCACCCCTGTTGACTTTTAGGAAGTCGCACTTTCCAAAATCCTCTTCCTATGCTCAACACATTGAGCTCAGTTTCCGTGTGGGAATCATGAATCCAGTACTTGTGTGACCCTCAATGGTTCAGGGATACAGCTAGCCGTGGGCCCACAACCATTGCGGCTCCGAAATCACAATTTCGGACTTGTCCAACGGATCATGGTAAAGCGCCTAGCAACATCGCGCCATGATCCCCTAAGTATCACTGATAGTGCCTGCAAGAACCAGTTGGTCGTGGTTAGCGTACAGTACGGTCCTTTCAATCCATATATCCCGATCAGATCAACGACCATTAGTGAAACGAGAGTCGCTAGAGATCCGATAGCTATGCATACATCTTGGAGATCGAATAGTGTCATCGCGAGTGTAACTAGGTAAAACCATTTACCTAAAACACTTTTAGTACTATGGCCAGAGATTTATACACTATTATCCCCTCAGATAGCATAGGATATCCACGCATGTAAACGAGCGGTGAATCCTCGACAACGAAGCATCGACTCCTACATGCATCGGGATCTCACCAAATCCCGCCGCCTAATGACCCCAAGTGAGTCGGCAAACGGGTCAAAGTGAGACGCCTATCATGTAGAGTCTCAATGACGTTTCGAGTCGTGAGGACTAATCAGTACAACCAAGACCTCGGACTTATCCACTCGACAAATGGTAACCACTTGGAAAGTCCGAACGAGGGTAGTTCGATAGGTCACCAGGTCACTATCTATCTACATGCTCAGAACATCACAATGTTCCCTACCAATGAAACATGGTACTTCGCATCGCAGATACTAGTCTCGAGCTCGGGCGGCCTTATCCTCATTTTGACGGCCCAATCGACTAGGAACTAATTCAGAATACACAGTGACTATTATATGTGTTTCATGATAGCCGTCATACCCACTATCACATCTAACATACACTATGGTGCATTCTAGGTCTTTATCCAACACAATTTTTAACATTATATAAACATAACGAAGATAAAGAATGCCATAAACAAATGCGAATATCATATATAAAGACTGTCATATACAAGAGTCTATAAACCCACACGCCACAAGTTGGCTAGTTGGGCATCTACTCTAACAGCATAGTTATCGGATCTCTAGCGACTTCGATTTACCAATGGTCGTTGATCTGATCGGGATATATATGTTGAAAGGATCGTACTGTACGCTAACCATGACCGACTGGTTCTTGCAGGCACTATCAGTGATACCTAGGGGATCATGGGGCGATGTTGCTAGGCGCTTTACCATGATCCGATGGGCAAGTCCGAAATTGTGATTTCGGAGTCACAATGGTTGTGGGCCCACGACTAGCTGTATCCCTGAACCATTGAGGGTAACACAAGTACTGGATTCACGACTCCTGTACGGAAACTGAGCTCAATGTGTTGAGCATAGGAAGAGGATTTTAGGAAGTGCGACTTCCTAAAAGTCAACAGGGGTCAAATTGCGATTTCCCAAAGTTGAGGGGCTAAACTGTAATTTTGGACTAGGTGGTCTGAAAAATTATTTTCACATCATAACATTCAGTTTTGGAAACTGAGTAGATCGGTCCGATCAGATCATCGATCGGAATTATGATGAGCGGTGAATCCTCGACAACGAAGCATCGACTCCTACATGCATCGGGATCTCACCCAATCCCGCCGCCTAATGACCCCAAGTGAGTCGGCAAACGGGTCAAAGTGAGACGCCTATCATGTAGAGTCTCAATGACGTTTCGAGTCGTGAGGACTAATCAGTACAACCAAGACCTCGGACTTATCCACTCGACAAATGGTAACCACTTGGAAAGTCCAAACGAGGGTAGTTCGATAGATCACCAGGTCACTTCGGAACATCACAATGTTCCCTACCAATGAAACATGGTACTTCGCATCACAGATACTAGTCTCGAGCTCGGGCGGCCTTATCCTCATTTTGACGGCCCAATCGACTAGGAACTAATTCAGAATACTCAGTGACTATTAGATGTGTTTCATGATAGCCGTCATACCCACTATCACATCTAACATACACTATGGTGCATTCTAGGTCTTTATCCAACACAATTGTTAACATTATATAAACATAACGAAGATAAAGAATGCCATAAACAAATGCGAATATCATATATAAAGAATGTCATATACAAGAGTCTATAAACCCACACTCCACAAGTTTTCTAGTTGGGCATCTACTCTAACATGAACTACCAAGACTGGCTTCGAAACCTCAATATTGTGTTGGCTTCGGAGAAACGTCTTTATACGATAGAGAAGAGCCCTCCGAAGGAAGCCCCTGCTGATATCAGCCCTGAGGAGCTGGTGACGCTTCAGCAATGGTGGGACGACGAGCTTAAGACTCGATGCTATGTGATGGCATCGACGTCCAACGAAATGCAACGGCGCTTTGAGAAGACAAAGTATGCTGCTGACATACTCTTTCATCTCAAAGAACTGTATGGGGAGAACTCTCGACATGAGAGGGTCACGGCTGTCAAGGAGCTTATGACGAGCCGCATGCACGATGGGACTTCGGTCCGTGAGCATGGGGTTCGTATGATTGGGCTCGTTGAAAAGCTGTCGGGCCTTGATATCACACTTCCATACGAGCTGTCTTTGGATGTGCTTCTCCTCTCACATGAACAAGCTGGCAGCCACCCTTGAAGAGGTGGTTAAAATGATTGTAGTGTTCGAAGAAACCATAAGAAGGACAAGCCCGTCCTCCTTATGGGCTCTTCTTCCTCTGCGAAGAAGGGGTCCAGACGCAAGGGTAAGAAGCGTTCTGCCCCTGCGAAGGAGGAAAAGCCCACTAAGAAGCCAAAGGCAAAGGCTTCCAAGCCAAACAAGCATGAGGATGTTTGCCACCACTGTCCAGACGCAAGGGAAAGAAGCGTTCTGCCCCTGCGAAGGAGGAAAAGTCCGCCAAGAAGCCAAAGGCAAAGGATTCCAAGCCAAACAAGCATGAGGATGTTTGCCACCACTGCCACAAGCCTGGGCATTGGAGGAGGAACTGCAAGGAGTACCTCGAGCAGTTGTGAACTGTGAAAGGTATGTTCTATATCGAAATAAATATGTCTCTTAGTTCGACTTCTTGGGTACTTGATACCGGATGTGGATCTCATATCTGCAATGATTTGCAGGTGATGACAAGAATCCGACGTCTTAGAGAGGGTGAGACCCACTTGAGGCTTGGCAATGGAGCAAGAGTTGCTGCAATAGCTATAGGAGATGTTTATTTATTTCTGTCTTCTGATTTTAAGTTGTTATTGAGAAACGTTTTGTTTGTTCCCGAATTAATAAAGAAAATTATTTCTGTTTCTATGCTTGATAGTGATGGATATTCTTGTATGTTTGCTAATTCGATTTGCAATATTTACAAGAATGAATGTTTGATTGGTATTGGGGAACGCGAAAACAATTTGTACACCTTAAAATTAAAAGACGTTCCAACTCGCGATGTCGAAGCACATACAACAATGATTAAAAGGAAACACGATAACTTGAACCCAGCACAACTTTGGCACGCTAGGCTAGGTCATATTTCTCTAAGTTGGATGAACAAGTTAGTTAGGAGTGACATGTTTGATCTGTCAGACATTAACTCCCTACCGACTTGTGAGTCTTGTCTCAAGAGAAAGATGACTAAGCAACCCTTCAAGGGCAAGGGTGAGCGTGCTCAAGGCCTATTGGATTTGATCCATACTGATGTATGCGGACCATTTAGTATTGGTACTAAATACGGTCACACATACTTCATCACCTTTACCGACGATTACTCTAGGTATGGGTACTTGTACTTAATGAAGCACAAGTCTGAATCCTTTGAAAGGTTCAAAGAATTCAAGGCTGAAGTAGAAAATCAATTAGGCAAAAGTAATAAAGCACTTCAATCCGATCGAGGTGGTGAATACTTAAGTGCTGAATTTCAAGACTATCTGAAAGAGAATGGGATTCTCTCACAGTGGACCCCTCCGGCCACACCACAGCTCAATGGTGTAGCGGAGCGTCGTAATCGAACTTTGATGGACATGGTTCGATCTATGATGAGCTTCACTGAGCTTCATACCTCGTTTTGGGGCTATGCGCTCGAAACGGCGGTAATTTTGTTGAACAATGTCCACACCAAGGCAGTGGATAAGACTCCATATGAGATTTGGATGGGCAAACCACCCATGTGACGCCCGAACCCACGGGAATCACGATTTGGAGTGAATAAAAATTTTCGAATAAAAGAAGGGCTAAAAGATAATTCGCTATAGGTTGTATCTCCTATAACTTAAAAGAAAACTCGAAACACAAACCAGACACAGACAATTTACACTACTATGGCGCCAAATGCTGGAAACAATGATTGCGGAAAACAAGTCTTATATATATATTGCAATTGCGATTGCAACAATTGTCATTCTATATGAATATACAAAAGTTGTAACTGATCTAATACAGATCCTACAAAAGATAAAACAACATTATCCTAGACACGGATTACGTTGGCCCCTTGATAAACACAACCACCCAGCTGCTGGTTCAACTTTCACCTGCTTTTCTTCCATCAGTTGTCGTACCTGCACCATTTTAAAAGCTAGTGAGCCTAAGGGCTCAACAAGTAAAACCTGGGTAATAACAATTCAAATATACAGGTGGACATCTGTTCAATACATATGTTAAGGAACTTCAATGAACAATATCATTTTCGTAAACAGTTCAATAAACATTCAATGGCACAAACAGGGGATGATAGCCCAGATTCTCATTGTTAACATTTACAATATCATTTTCAGTTGATCATGGCATATAAGTTCCTCATGGTCCGTGTTGCACTTGATCAAATGACTTCGAAAATCCGTTCTAGCATATAGCTCATATGAAAGGGAAGTCGACATCTGGACGACTACTCACCCTTCTTCAATGGGTGACCGTCAACTATCTATGCCATAATCTAAAATAGCTTTTGTTCCTTAACAATCCTTTCTTTAAACATTCCTTGAAATTTCTGTAAATCATCGGGTTCCATCATTTTAAACATTTGCTTCCCATTTTAAAAATTTACTGAGAATCGAATTCAACCTCTGGGAACTTATCGTTAAAATGGAACTGGTCGAAAGAAAACCAGTCGCAAGGAATAGGAAACCAGTCGCAAGACAGGAATCCAGTCGCAAGGCCTTTTAAACAAATGTAAAGTGAAACGACGTCGTTAGCGCATAAACCAGTCGCAATGAACAGTGCAACCAGTCGCAGGATAAGAAAACGCTAACATACAGAACCAGTCGCAACTTAGAATATATGAATTAAGTGAAACGATGTCGTAGCGTGTCAACCAGTCGCAGGAATAATAAAATAAATATTGCAACTGCTGAATTCTAACAAAGGAATTGCAACTGCTGAATTCTAACAAAGGAATTGCAGCTGCTGGTTTTACGATAACAATGCAGCTGCTGATTTTTAACAAAGAAGTGCAACTGCTGATTTTAACAAGGAAAGATGCACCTGCTGATGAACAGTGCATCTGCTGATTTTATGAAACACTTGTAATATCAAAACAATGATCATGCTACCAGCCGTCGCCTATTAAACCAGACTTTATACTGATTCAACTAGCAACTACCGATTACACAATCATCAAATCCCGGTATCACAGCAAAAGGAAGAACATTCGTAAACATTATAACAATGCAGCTGCTGAATCTTAACAAGGAGATGCAGCTGCTGGAACATAACTCGACATTTGTAACATCAAAACAACAACTATGCCATCAGCCGTTGCCTATCAAACCATACTTTATAATGATTCAACTAGCAACTACCGATTACACAGTTATCAAATTCCGATGTTACAACTACTGAAAGAAGAACATTCATAAACTTTCTTGAACAATCGAATCCTCAGTTCTTTGAAACATTAATAACTTTCTGGAAAACATTTTGGAAGCATCAATATCATTTCAAAAAATCATTTTGTTTGCAACAGCAGCTGATCCCTGCAGAATTCTTCCCCTTGAGCAATACACGAACTTCTCTGCAAATAACTTTGAAGAACACAGGAGGATTTCTTTGAAAATGATAAAGATCTTTCTTTAAAAACAGGTTTAAATACCGAAGGGTTTAGTGGCAAGCTACTTATAATATTTAGTATGACACACTTTAAACAAGTTGCAGTATTTTAATAAAAACTCCCTTCTAACCATTTTAAATTTGTAAAGTACCAAACCTTTTCCAGAAGAAATCATTTCACCTCCTTAAAGATATTTTCAATCCATTTCAAATAAACTAGCTCGTGCATCACCCTTGGAGTCATCCGCTGGAACCTGCTATGTCACACTATTTTCTGAAATCAATTAATTTCAACAATGCATAACATATTTTAGAAATGCCATTTTAAATAAACAATATGCATATCGTGGTCCTAAGGATTTTGGGGCGTTACAAATCTACCCTCCTTATTGAAATACAGATCTATCGGGATAGATCTAAACGGATGCTCGGACTCACCCAAGCCACCTACATCTATACCATACTTAAGAGGTTCTCTATGGAAGAGTCCAAGAGAGGACACCTACCTATGTGCCACGGGGTCACTATATCTAAGTCTTTGTGTCCAAAGACTGATGAGGAGATAGAGAGTATGGCATGTGTGCCATATGCCTCGGCAATAGGTAGTATTATGTATGGCATGATCTCCACTAGACCGGATGTCGCATATGCTCTGAGTGTCAACCCTGGCCAATTGCATTGGAAGGCTGTGAAGGATATTCTTAAGTACTTGCGAAGGACTAAGAATATGTTCATGGTCTATGGGGTGGTCAACTGAAACTGGAAGGCTACACTGATTCTAGCTTCCAGTGTGACATGGATGATTCGAAGTCAACCTCTGGATTTGTATTCATGCTCAATGGTGGTGCTGTCTCTTGGAAGAGTTCCAAGCAAGACACCATCGCGGATTCAACCACTGAGGCTGAGTACATCGCAGCATCAGCTGCTGCTAAGGAGGCCGTTTGGATAAGGAATTTCGTCCAAGAGTTGGGCGTCATTCCTAATGGAGTTGGTCCAGTCCCGGTGTACTGTGACAACACGGGTTCCGTTGCGCAAGCAAAGGATCCTAGGTCTCACCAAAGATCCAAACATATACTGAGGAAATACCACATAATCCGGGATATTGTGGCTAGAGGTGACATAGCAGTTGAGAGAGTCGCCTCTGCGGACAACATTGCTGATCCACTTACGAAGCCCTTGCCAGGACCATTGTTTGAAAAACATCGCGAATCAATGGGACTGCGTCTGATGAGTAGTTTGCTTTAGGGCAAGTGGGAGATTGTTAGAGTATATGCCCAACTGCCAACTTGTGGCGTGTGGGTTTAATGACTCTTGTATATGACAATCTTTATATACGATATTCGCATTTGTTTAGTACTGTGACAACACGGGTTCCGTTGCGCAAGCAAAGGATCCTAGGTCTCACCAAAGATCCAAACATATACTGAGGAAATACCACATAATCCGGGATATTGTGGCTAGAGGTGACATAGCAGTTGAGAGAGTCGCCTCTGCGGACAACATTGCTGATCCACTTACGAAGCCCTTGCCAGGACCATTGTTTGAAAAACATCGCGAATCAATGGGACTGCGTCTGATGAGTAGTTTGCTTTAGGGCAAGTGGGAGATTGTTAGAGTATATGCCCAACTAGCCAACTTGTGGCGTGTGGGTTTATAGACTCTTGTATATGACAATCTTTATATACGATATTCGCATTTGTTTATGGCATTCTTTATCTTCATTATGTTTATATAATGTTAACAATTGTGTTGGATAAAGACCTAGAATGCACCATAGTGTATGTTAGATGTGATAGTGGGTATGACGGCTATCATGAAACACATCTAATAGTCACTGTGTATTCTGAATTAGTTCCTAGTCGATTGGGCCGTCAAAATGAGGATAAGGCCGCCCGAGCTTGAGACTTGTATCTGCGATGCGAAGTACCATGTTTCATTGGTAGGGAACATTGTGATGTTCTGAGCATGCAGATAGATAGTGACCTGGTGATCTATCGAACTACCCTCGTTCGGACTTTCCAAGTGGTTTCTATTTGTCGAGTGGATAAGTCCGAGGTCTTGGTTGTATTGATTAGTCCTCACGACTCGAAACGTCATTGAGACTCTACATGATAGGTGTCTCACTTTGACCCGTTTTCCGACTCACTTGGGGTCATTAGGCGGCGGGATTGGGTGAGATCCCGATGCATGTAGGAGTCGATGCTTCGTTGTCGAGGATTCACCGCTCGCTTACATGCGTGGATATCCTATGCTATCTGAGGGGATAATAGTGTATAAATCTCTGTCCAGAGTACTAGAAGTGTTTTAGGTAAATGGGATTACCTAGTTACACTCGTGATGTCACTATTCGATCTCCAAGATGTATGCATAGCTATCGGATCTTTAGCGACTCTCGATTTACCAATGGTCGTTGATCTGATTGGGATATATGTGTTGAAAGGACCGTACTGTACGCTAACCACGACCAACTGGTCCTTGCAGGCACTATCAGTGATACCTAGGGGATCATGGCGCGATGTTTCTAGGCGCTTTACCATGATCCATTGGGCAAATCCGAAATTGTGATTTCTGAGCCGCAATGGTTGTGGGCCCACGTCTAGCTGTATCCCTGAACCATTGAGGGTCACACAAGTACTGGATTCGTGATTCCCACACGCAAACTGAGCTCAATATGTTGAGCATAGGAAGAGGATTTTAGGGAGTGCGACTTCCTAAAAGTCAACAGGGGTCAAATCGTGATTTCCCGCTGTTGAGGGGCAAAACGGTCATTATGGACTAGATATCTGCAAAAATTGTTTCTCACATCATAATACTCAGTTTTGGAAACTGAGCCGATCGGTGCGATCAGATCGACGATCGGATTTATGATGAAACCGCAGTGATTTAAATGAACCGAATGTTCATTTGGACCTGGGTATGACCCAAGTCCAATGGGCCGGTTCAAGCCCATCTACCAACTTAATTTAAATAAGATGATTAGGGCTTTTGATCACACTTGCATCATAACCTAAACCTAGCTCACATAGCCGCCTCCTCTCCCACACACACCTCACGCCGCCGCCGCCATCGCCCGTCTTTGCGTGATCGGACTTGTTTCGATCACTCCATCGAGGAGAATCCGTTCGTGATAAAATCCATCAGCTTTCTAGTGAAGGCTGATTGGAGGAAGATCGATTCAGGTCGTGGACCTGATTGACGATCTACCACCGCCCACCGTGAAGATCCAGTCTCCCTGTGATTCTGGTTGGAGCCAGGCGCCAGTCGCCAGCAAGGTAACACCCCGAGAAACGCCCTATGAATGGTTTATAGTGCTGTATTTTATTGTATTGAACATTTCCCGGCGCTATTTTTAAAACTTCCGCTGTGCCTTCGGGAGATGGGATCCGGATCCGCCACCGCTTTTTCCAACATTAGTATAGGTTAATGTAATTTCGCTTCCACAAAACTTTGATTTTCAGTTTTAAAGACGATTATTTTAATTATGTAAAAGACTGGTTTTGAGATGCACTATGAGGCTTGATGTTTTGTAATGAATAATTATTAAACATCACCGGTGTTCACGTCCAGGCCCGTTCTCGGGGCGTGACACTGGCAGCCTGATCGTCACTGACCTATGATGAAAATCAATCACTGCTCCACACTCGGTCAACCAGCCCATCCCTAGAATGAGGTCGAATCCCTACATCGGCAATATGATCAAGTCTGCACCAACTGTATGATCCTAAAACATCATCACCGAACCCTGAACAACGCTGGCAGTCGTTATCTCCTATCCTACCGGAATCGTCACTGTGAGAGTCACACCCAAGCTCCTCAGAATGATACTCATTCCTCTGAATGAATGCACTCGCGATAAACGAGTGAGTCTGTGAGACCCGAAATATTTGTGGATTAATTAAGCTAATTAATCGGGTTTTGGACAGACCAGATTTGGCGTGAGAAGATCTGGGATGGACCAGCTATGAGATGGTATGCTTGGTGAGCGTATCGGGTTTCTCTGTATATTTGTGTTTAGAACAGCTCTGGACAATTGTAGAGTTCTGCGTAGTAGTAGTCAGATTGTGGAGTTGAGAAGTGCTGGTTGGTGACCTCGGCTTCAGCGCTGGTGATTGTATGTTAGCTGGAGGTCAAATCTGGTTGTCGCAAGGCATTCTGGGAATGCTGGTTGA
This sequence comes from Dorcoceras hygrometricum, assembly GCA_001598015.1. Taxonomy (NCBI): domain Eukaryota; kingdom Viridiplantae; phylum Streptophyta; class Magnoliopsida; order Lamiales; family Gesneriaceae; genus Dorcoceras; species Dorcoceras hygrometricum. The sequence continues at coordinate 536,867 of KV006423.1, forward strand.
ATATCCTACACGGGTAACGAAACACCGTCGTTTGGGAGAAACCAGATTTGAGATGCGTAAGTTGCTGGCATTACGTGGACCGGCTTGGTTTGTAATTTGGTGTGGACCGGTTTCGGGTTATCTAGACCGGAAGGTAGTGCGTCGTCATTTTGGGTACTAGTGAACGCTGGTCAGTACTTGTGTGAGATCTGATCATTCAGATCTGGATGGCGATGCGACGCCGTTTAGTAATAGCAGATTTGGGATGCCGTGTACTAGATGGAATAGTGGACTTCTGTGCGACGTCATTTTGAAGGAAGTTCAAATATGTTTTGGCGTAGGGTCCAGATCTGGGGGAGTACTCAGATATGAATGGGTATCAGCTTTGAGCCTGTGTTGTCGATGACTACTGTTCCATCAGATTTGAGAGACTTAAGTTGTGTATATATAGAAGACTTTGACTGTGGTCTCGCCATTATATTTCCCGACACTTAGAATATATTTCTTCTCGTAAGCTTACTCTGTCACGGTACCCTAGTTGCTGTTCATCGTAGTCTATTTTCTCCGATTGTCGGTGGTAGAAGACTCGAATTGGAGCAAGAGTGGTAGCGTTGGATTCCTCTTGCCAAGGCGTCTCTTCTTATACCTCTTTCGAAGACTTGGGTTAGCTCGAAGAGGATCACGAAGGAAGCTACCTTGTGTAGTCTGTTAGCTTTCGGCAGATATGCTTTTCCGTTCAGGTAGTGCTTTCGAGTAAGAGCTAGATCCCCACTTATGCTTCTTTTAGAGCTGTCTGTTGTGCTAGAAGGGTAGGATAGAGCTGGTGGAGCTCGTAGCTCCCAGTTCGTAGTTCTGTGCTACAGTCCCCGAGTTTTGTTGTTGTTGTTTAGCCAAGAAGGTGGCATATTTGAGTTGCTCGAGACTTTTTTGTGGTAATTGTAGCTCAGAAAGCTAAGCTACGTATGTGAGCTTATGATTACAGCTTTGAGATGGACTTGTGCATAAATGAGCGTGTGTTTTTATGTTGAGCAGTGTGTATGCTGTTATTCCTGTGCTGTTGCTTGCATCTGTTTGTGTATGTAATCTTGCAAGCTGTTATTATGCATACACGCATGTCTTGCTGTCCTGCTCATTCCTTTGCGAGCCTTTGTTAGCAGCCTACTGTGAGAACCTCTGATCTGTTGTTGTTTGTTGTGGAGCTAATCCTTGTTGACAAGGTTCATGTGATTGAGTGCCTGGGCAGCTCCCAGTACTCTCATATGCGATATGGACTTTTGTTCTAGCTGATGATGATATTCCATGTGATGCAGCCTACTGTGAGAACCTCTGATCTGTTGTTGTTTGTTGTGGAGCTAATCCTTGTTGACAAGGTTCATGTGATTGAGTGCCTGGGCAGCTCCCAGTACTCTCATATGCGATATGGACTTTTGTTCTAGCTGATGATGATATTCCATGTGATGGAGTGCATGGGTAACTCCCATTTCTCTCACATGTGTTGCGGCTATTCTAATCTGTTGTGGTTGGTACCATGTGTGATCGAGAGCCCATTCTCTCACACATTCGGTGACCATTACCAGTTCTATATCCAGCTATGTGCAACCTTTGGATCTTTTGAGCTCCTTGTTCTCAGGCATCGCATAGCATTTATAACTTGTTCTATCTACATGCTGGTTTATGTTTCTCTCCGTACTGGGGTTTGACCCCTGTCCATCCGAGGCTGGATTGTTTTGTTTGCATCTGTGTTGTCCAGGTTTTCTAGGTTTCTCAGCTGGTCGTGGACATGGTCCAGCTGCTAGTTCCTCGGGAGGTGGATAGAGTGTCCCAGTTATGTATATTATTTATATTAGGCAATAGAGCAGCCTCTGAGAAATACCCCGGGAGGATGTAATGTTTTATTGCTGATTTGGGATGTACCCTGTGATAGTCCCAAAATAGGATCAATGTAGTTCTAAACAGCTGCAAGAGTTCAGAAGGGGGGGGGGGGTTGAATGAACTCTTTTAAAAGTTTTACAAGCACTGCTTAACTTAAATCCGAGTTACCAGATTTAAGGATCTCAGTTTAGTCAAATCTCTCGGCCAAAAAAGTATGTACGGAAAAAGGCCGATTAATTTGTGAACAGATTAACACAATGAATAAGTGCGTAATGTCAAGAGTAAGAGTTCAGAGTTTGTTTGTGGAAGTTCGGGTATAAATATCATACATCTCCCCTTCTTCCTTTTCAGGAAGGTTCCACTATAAGATTTTATTTGTACAGGCCTTCTGCACACACCCGATCACCGAGCCTCGCTCAAGATGAACTCCTAACAACACCACAAATAACGCAGTCACAGCTGCTGGTTTACAACACAATATTTTCTCAAATGGCTTTTAAGATAGCACGTTTGTTACAGACTCAAATGGATATAACAATGAAATACAATGCTATTGAAGACTTGTATATTCTCTGGTTTCTAAGCAATGAAACTTGATTCAAAAATTGAACCAGAGAATGACTCGAAGGTTTATCTATGAAGATCAGTGGTTGTTTTCTTCAAGTGTTTGGGCTTCTGAGAATGATGGCTTCAAAATGCAAAGTGCTCGTAAATTTGACAGAGTAACAGCAATAGCAATAGCGTAGAGTTTTTCATCAATTCAATCTTCTGCTATTTATACTATTCGCTCAACGGTTCGATTAATTCAGTTAAGGAAATAGAATCCCTTTTGAATTTCTGAAATCCGTACACCGTCAATCCTGCTCCACTACATGGTAAATCGCATATCGTCAGAGGCAAAACTATAATATCCATATATGTGCAATCCCGTTGTAACGACCTCTACAAATGTGTACTATTTACCCAAAAATAGTACCAATCTTGTCTCCATAATTCCAGGCAATTGTACAATTCTGTTATGGCCATCGATCATTTCCAAAATGAGTAATCGATCGAATTTGAATCAACTTAACGCTTGCGCCTGAAATATTTTTCTGTTGACGGATATATTTTACTTGAAGACGAATGAATAGTCCATCGCTGTTTGAATAAATATCTGTCGCGGTAAAACAATATCTGACCAATTGCATTTCCATAAAGGCTGACGTCATCATATTTGTTATACAAACACTGTACTGCTATCCATTGAAAACACTGTAGCGGTAACTGTTCCTCTTACTGTAGCGATATCTGATGGTGATGTCACGGTCTTTGATAACTCTACTACATACACAAATCTGTTAACAACATCCTTAGGTTGTTAGCCGTATCGTATAGTTCCTGTTGAACTTCATTGTTACGATATCTGTCGACAGTAACCTTCTCTATTCCAACATCAACCGCTGTTGCCAGATACCTTTGGTACAATTACGATGTACGTTGGCAGCAACCATCACTCTGAATACACTTCCAACAGTAACTATCTGACCCGATAACCCAAATAACTGATTCGATAACCCGACTGTCTCAGAACCGAATCTGATCAACCTGATATCATAACTGCTTCGTTCTTCTATTTTCTTTCCTCTGTTTTTGCACTGTGCATTGATTGATTCGTCAAAATCATCCCTCTTCAACCGTGCTTCTTGTATTTATATTGCTGTTCAAATTTCTTCCCGTTTGACACACTTTTCTTCCCGTTTAAAGATTTCTGTAAAGTACCGATAGGGAGTTGTCCTTGTGTCCTTACTTTTCGCATTCTTTGTCTTTATTTACGGTATTTCCAATATTCACTAACATTTAGTGTGCAACATTACTCTCGTTGTATTCCCTTGCTCTCGTGCTTTCGTATTCTATTTTGCAGAATATTTTATTTCAGGCAGTCTTCGAAATCTAAATCTATTGAAATGGCATCTACATTCATCGCAAACTCCTACCAAGTGAACTTCGACTCTGTTTTGTTGATTTCTGACCACGACGGGATGCTAACTATGTTAAAGCACTGGAGGCCAGTGGTCTACGAGGGTTTCTGCATTGTGAATCGGTATTATATGAGAAGGAGTTGGAACAGTTCTTTGATACGGCACTGATACAAGATGGGGATATCACAGGGGCCATATCAGGAAAGTATTTCTCTGTTTCTCAGTCACAGTTTGCGGAGGTATTTGAGTTGCCCACGTAGGGGCTGGTAAGCTACTCTGATGTGCCGAAGCATCTGGTTTATAAGACAAGGAGCATCTTTTCGCAGTCTGGTGAACAGGTCTCTACTCATGGCAAGAAGAGGCTCATGAAGTATGAATATCGATTGTTGAATGATATTCTGGCCAAGGCACTTACTGTTAAGGCTGGCTCTTTTGATTCTGTTACCAATGAACGCTTTCAGATGATGACCGCAATTCATTTTGGGTTAAAAGTTAACTGGAGCAAGGTTCTGTTCAGTGTGTTGAAGGACATGGTTGATAGGACGTAGAAGAAAGCCAAGGGATATGCTGCGCAAATTGGTGTCCTACTGAAAAGCATCCCTGCTATCACTGTGGGTGAAGGTGTTCCGTTCCCAATTTCAAAGATTCTGTCTATCAAAACAGTTAATACTTACATTGCAATGAATCACACGATTGATGCTCGTGGTCAAAGTGATGAGCCTGGAGTGGCTGATGTGGCTGTTGTAAAGAGGAAGTCCAAATCCAAGAAAAAGTCTGAAACTACTGATGAAACACCAGTAGAGATTATTTCTGAAGTTGCTGGGTCGAATAAGCGACCAACTGCTGAGGATAGTGCGCCCGTCATTCCAAAGAAGAGACGCACATTGAAGGGCAAAGCCAGTCTGGATGTGGTACCTGTTGCACAGGATGTTGTGCCCCTGCAAATCATTGAACTGACCCCTGCTGCAACAGTTGTAAAATCTCCTGTGCCCAAGCGTATATCCAGGAAGAGGATATTGGTTCTTCCAACTGGGTCTGATGATGAGATTATGGATACGCAGGAACCTGTTAAAGACACTGATGAGATTGCTGAAAAACATACTGATGAAATTGATGATATTATCGGTCAGATTACTGCTGAGACTTCGAAGATGGGGTCAGATGAGAAAGAGCAGGAAGAATAGCGGGTTGATGAGACAGATATTGGAGATGACTTTGATCAATGGTTAGAGGAGTCCTTCAAGGATTTTGTGGTTAATGAGACAGGAACTGCTGTAGAAGCTGAGAGCAGCAAGGTTCCTGTGGTTGAAAAGGACATGGACAAAGCTGTCGGCAGCAAGCATACCAAATAGGAGCACATGTCCATTGATGATCTACTGTTGCAAATTTCTGATGACATGATGCTGCCGTCAATCACCGCTGCTGAAATCACAAAAATTCGACTTGGTGAATCAATCAACATCAACGAAGTGTAGGAAAGGGACTGGTACTATGCTAGCCTCCCTAGGATCTCCACTCACAATAAAGGGAAGGAACCCTTGGAGGAAAATGAGCCTATTAGAGGGAATCCTGCAAAGGAAACAGTTGAGTTAATCTGCAGGGACGTTGATTTTCTTGTTCAATTGCGTGATAAGGTGATGGCGGACATTGTGGATTTCTATCATTCCTTTTCTCTCAATAAATTATCTGACTTTGATGCGTTGCGGGATTTAAAAGAAAAAGAAAAACTGATGTTTAGTTGGGCAGAAACCGAAGTTTTGGAGACTGCTGTTAAGCGAAGAATGTATATTCTGGCGAAATATAGAGAGATGCTGTTGAGAAAATTTTTGGATTCTCATCGCCGATATTTTGCACCAGGCCAACCAACAGTGCTCTCCAAGCACTAGCAAGACGGCTGATCAACTCAGTGATGACGTCATGTCCCTCTTCGTTAAGAAGTTTGGGAAATTCATGAGAAGATCTTTCAACCCTTCTACTACTTATAATAATTATCATAAATCTGATAAAGTTAATACTGATTTAACTTGTTTTAACTGTGGTCGTCCAGGGCATTTTGCAGCTGATTGCAATAGGCCAAAGAAGGAGGACAGATCCAAGGATGACAAGAAAATGGATGATAGATATCGAAGAGACGAGAAGAAGGAGGATAGATACAAGCGAGAGGACAAGACTGATGAAAGATCTGTTGATAGATCCAAGGAGAGATCCAAGGATAGACGGATGAGGACAAGAGGTGATAAGAGGACCAGCCACAAGCATGACCGCAAAGTACTGGTGGCTGAGGAAATCACCAAGAGCTGGGCAGATACTGACTCAGAATCTTCATCCTGCAGCTCCTCATCTAGTGATAGTGAACAGGAAGAGGTTCACTGTTTTATGGCTGATCAGACATCGGATGACGAGGTATTCGATTTCTCTAACGTTGAATTTACACGAGAAGATCTTGTCAGTGCACTACATGACATGGTCAAAGAGTACAGGAAGCTTTCTCATTCATTCGAGGAAGTTAAAGCTGAAAACATAAGTCTGAAAAGTAGTTCGATTGAATGAAGTTCTGATGAGCTTGAGGATATTGACAGCTTGAAGATTGAGTTTCGTAAGCTGACAGCTGAGAATGATTTGTTGAGAAATGAATCCAGTGAGCTCAAGGCTGAAGTTGAAAAATTAACTAAAGAAATGAGCTCATGGAATCAATCAGCTCGTGCTCTCCACAAGCTGCATGAAATCCAAAAATCAGTACACGATAGAACTGGTTTGGGTTTCAATAGTAGTAACAGCAGTGAAGGAGAAACAAGTACTCAATCACAGCAGGCATATGACAAGTTCAACAAGATGAGCTTTGTCAAAGCCAACGTGATATATGACTGCTTTGAGTCGATAACATTTGATGACCAGAACTCTCCCAAGTTGAACGAAAATGGAAAAGCTGGTATCGGCTTTTCAAAACCTGAGCATGGAATCAATCAGCTCGTGCTCTCCACAAGCTGCATGAAATCCAAAAATCAGTACACGATAGAACTGGTTTGGGTTTCAATAGTAGTAACAGCAGTGAAGGAGAAACAAGTACTCAATCACAGCAGGCATATGACAAGTTCAACAAGATGAGCTTTGTCAAAGCCAACGTGATATATGACTGCTTTGAGTCGATAACATTTGATGACCAGAACTCTCCCAAGTTGAACGAAAATGGAAAAGCTGGTATCGGCTTTTCAAAACCTGAGAACTCCAAGCAAAGTTGGCTAAAGAACAAACTGGACAAAGACAAAGCGAAAGCTGGTCGAAAGCCATTTGTTCCTAACCAGCCATGGCGTAGTTCAACGAAGGTAAAATCGGGTTGGAAAAAGGTTCAGCAGAAAAGATATCTAAGTGGTCACAAAATGAAATCAAAACTCAACATACCTCACAATTATGCACAGACCCTTAAGGATACTTATGGAAAAACTGTCAAGGTCATTCAAGTATGGGTCCCGAAAGGGGTAATCCAATCAGGACCCAAGTAAAATTGGGTACCAAAATCTGTTTGTATGATTGCAGGGTAACAGGTACAAGGCTGCTGAGGACTCAACTATCTGGTACCTGGACAGTGGGTGTGGGCGACATATGAGAGGGAACCCAAAGCTGTTGACAGATGTTGTTCCACACAAAGGAGCAAAAATATTCTTTGGTGACAATGCACACGGTAACACTGTGGGTAAGGGTAAGCTTACCCATGGTAACATCTCTATTTCAAATATTTTAGTTGTTGATAACCTTAGTTACAATTTGATTAGTATCAGTCAGCTATGTGACAAAGGTTACATAGTTAACTTTCAACAACACACGTGCACAGTTCAGAACTCAAATGGTCTGACCGTATTGGTGGTAAATGTTCGGGGAATACCTACGTTATCGATTGGTCAGAGCATTTGAGGACTGAACAGTTATTTCTTACAGCTGGCTCTTCCAAGAGCTGGCTGTGGCATCAACGAATGAACCATCTAAACTTCAAAACACTTGATAAGTTGAGTGATCATGATATGGTTTCTGGTATGCCCAAATTAAAATTTTCTAAGGATAAGATCTGTGCCGCATGTCAGCTGGGGAAGCAAATAAAATCGACTTTCAAAAATAAAGGCGGAAAAAGTTCTACCCGTTGCCTTGAGCTCTTGCATATGGATCTCTTCGGTCCGATTTCAGTAATGAGCTTAGGGGGAACGAATTACACCCTTGCTGTTGTTGATGATTTTTCAAAATATACTTGGGTGTTATTTTTAAAAGCAAAATCTGAAACCCCCGCTGATACGACTTTTAAAACATTTACAAAATGACAGATCTTGTTCAGTCAACCGGATAAGAAGTGATCGCGGTACTGAATTTCTAAATTTTAAATTGACTTCTTATCTGGAAGATCTAAGAATTAAGCATGAGCTTTCAGCAGCTAGAACTCCTCAGCAAAACGGGTTAGCTGAAAGGAGAAACCACACTTTGAAAGAAGCTGCTAGATCTATGATTGCTTATTATTGTATTTCTCAAAAATTTTGGGCCGAAGCAGTTAACACAAAGTTTCACACTCAAAACAGATCTATGATTAATCGGATGCACGATAAAATCCCATATGAGATCTGGCATGGCAAGAAACTTGATATATCTTATTTCAGGGTGTTTGGGTGTAGATGTTTCGTTCACAACAATGGCAAAAAGCACCTAACAGCGTTGGAACCTAAATCTGATGCAGGAATATTTTTAGGTTACTCTGCTGTCAGCAAGGCTTATCGTGTGTTCAACATCAAAAGTCTAACCGTTGAAGAATCTGCTCATGTTGTGTTTGATGAGACTAGCTTCAAATCTACTTCAGCAGCAAGCTTACACGACTTGTGCACACGTCTGGAATCAACAAGTCTTGAAGAATCTGATGATGACGTGTTGCCACAAAGACATACAGCTGAAGAACAACCAGCAGTATACACAACGCACAATGTTGTTCAACAAGATCTGACGACAGCAGGAGCAGATGCAATCAATGCACAAATAGTTAGCTGCTCCATCAGACATTGCTCCAACAGATATTGCGCAAGCAAGAACATCATTCATACACCAACAGTTGATGATAAAGCTGACACCAGCATTCACCCAGATCAGCAAGTATCACAGTTGGAATCTGACACACAAGCCAACAATGAAAATTATCATTTAGTGTCAGAAGATCCAAGTATCTCTATCCAGACAACAACACAGGGGGAACATGGAGCAAATCCCATCGGACTTGATCTTCGGTGGAATAGAAATCATCCACCTGAGCAAGTAATAGGTAATTTCGAATCCCCTGTTCGCACACGAGGCCAGCTATCTCATGATCATTTTGATGCTGCATTTTTGTCGCATATAGAACCTAAGCAGATAGATGAGGCCTTAGCTAACCACAGTTGGATAGACGCTATGCAAGAAGAATTAAATCAGTTTAAGAGTAATAATGTATGGACACTTGTACCTAGACCCTCTAATCATTCAGTCATAGAACTCGATGGGTCTTTATGAATAAACTGAATGAAGATGGCATAGTTACTAGAAACAAAGCTAGGCTGGTAGCACAAGGATTTAGGCAAATGGAAGGAATAGATTTCGATGAAACTTTTGCACCAGTAGCTAGGTTAGAAGCCATCCGCATGTTTCTTGCATACGCTGCATATAAAGACTTCAAAGTCTTTCAGATGGATGTTAAGAGTGCCTTTATTAATGGTGTCTTAACAGAGGAAGTGTATGTTTCACAACCTCCTGGCTTCGTTAATCATGCACATCCAGACTATGTATATAAGCTGGATAAAGCTCTATATGGGTTGAATCAAGCATCCAGAGCTTGGTATGATACACTATCTAAATTCTTAATTGAGAATGACTTTGTTATAGGCACAGTAGATAAAACGTTGTTTAAATTTGTTAAAGATGATCACGTCTTACTAGTTCAAATTTATGTTGATGACATTATTTTTGGGTCAACTAACCCCAAACTGTGCAAGAAGTTTTCTAAGTTGATGCAGGATAAATTCGAGATGAGCATGATGGGGGAGCTAACATTCTTTCTGGGCTTGCAAGTTCGACAGCTGGAAAATGGAATCTTCATTAACCAAGCAAAATATACGAAAGAACTGCTGAAAAAGTTTGGCATGGACAACTGTTCAGCAGCAGCAACCCCGATGAGCTCTTCGATCAAAATGGACAAAGATGAAGCTGGAACTGCCATAGAGGTATCTTTGTATCGAGGCATTATAGGCTCTTTGCTTTACCTAACTTCTAACAGACCAGACATCATGTTTGCTGTCTGTATGTGTGCTAGATTCCAGGCAGAGCCAAAGCAATCACATTATATTGTTGTTAAGAGAATCCTTAAGTATTTAAAGGGTACTTCCAACGTGGGTCTTTGGTATCCCAAAGACTCAGGCTTTCAACTAATCGATTAAAGTGATGTAGATTACGCAGGATGCAGGATTGATCGCAGGAGCACAAGTGGGACTTGTCAATTCTTGGGAGATCGGTTGATTTCCTGGTTGAGTAAGAAGCAAACATCCATTGCCACGTCAACTGCTGAAGCTAAGTACCTAGCTGCTGGCAGCTGCTGTGCCCAAATACTCTGGATACAACACCAGTTGAAAGATTATAGAATTGATGCTTCTGAAGCGCCCATTCTCTGCGACAACACAAGTGCGATAGCGATCACCCAGAATCCTGTGCTGCACTCAAGAACCAAGCACATCGACATTAGGCATCATTTTATAAGGGACCATGTATTGAAGAAGGATGTTAGGTTGGAGTACGTGTCGACTGAACAACAAGTTGCTGACATCTTCACCAAACCTCTGCCAGACGCTAACTTTTTCTACTTTAGGAACATATTAGGTCTCTTAGAACTTCCATAAAATTGTCTGTGCGCTAACAATTTTTGCAGGTTGAACAACTTTGCTTACGTCAGCAGCGGGTCTTCTGTTCAGGGGGAACACCATTGCTTACGTAAGCGCCACAGTTGGAAGACTATTTGTTCAGGCGAACAGCAGTGCTTACGTCAGCCTCTAGTCATTTATTCAAGGCGAACAGCGTTGCTTACGTTAGCGTTACTGATCGAGGGCTATCTGTCGTAGGGGGAACATGGTTTCTGTTTTGTTAAGCGTGATGTCAATTGAACAGGAAAAATCTGTCAACAGATGTCTCCTGTACACAATTGATGCTTATCTGTTAACAGATTCCGTTCCATCCCCGCGAAACATTAAATCAAATTCTCTTAGGTGTGATGTTTTAAGATTTTGGCGCGTCAATTTTAACCTTTTTCCCGTACGGGTAAAATATTTTCAAAATATTTTATAAACATAGTATGCATCGTCGGACGATTGACACGTGTTATCCTCATGCGAATCGTCACACAAACATTCTTACTCTCTCTCTTAACTTTTCGCATTCTTTGTCTTTATTTACGGTATTTCCAATATTCACTAACATTTACTGTGCAACATTTGTATTCCCTTGCTCTCGTGCTTTCGTATTCTCTTTTGCAGAATATTTGATTTCAGGCAGTCTTCGCAATCTAAATCTATTGAAATGGCATCTACATTCATCGCAAACTCCTACCAAGTAAACTTCGACTCTGTTTTGTTGATTTATGACCACGACGTGATGCTAAATATGTTTAAAGCACTGGAGGCCAGTGGTCTACGAGGGTTTCTGGGTTGTGAATCGGTATTATATGAGAAGGAGTTAGAACAGTTCTTTGATACGGCTCTGATACCACTTGTTAGGACTGAAGGATCAGATCTCAGATGCAATAAAATAAACAACATAACATAAGGGAGGGGCGAGATCTGATCCTATGAGAGATTAATGCAAGCAAGCGCTACTACTAATAAATAAAAATTTTGCGCTGCTATTATAAGGTGCAATACCTCGGGTTCTTGAACATTAAATACGAGAGCACCAGAGACAGATCTGGTATGTAATAAAAACATGCGGAAAACACCAGAACTGAATCCTAATTTTAATACTCAACACAAACAGATTTCTGTAAATGACTACTGTGTGTGCAACTGAAATGTATGCGTGCTAAATTAAAGTGCATATGCGGAATAAATAACAGAATACAAAACCTGTTATTGTGTTTCTAATTGATTTACGTAGTGTGCAGAAGTTATATAAGAAGAAAAGAGAGATCTGGTCAGAAGTATTAAGAACTTTGAAAAGAAGAAAAGAGAAAATTGATTAGTCTGGCAGACGGATGAAGAGAAGAGAAGTCCGATGAAGAAAAGAATATGGAAGAGATATGAACAGTACGAATCTAAAAGAGAACTGTTGAAATCGTGTACGCGAAAGAGGAGTTAAGGTTGCTGAAATATATGTTGAAGGTTGCTGAAATATAAGTTGAAGGTTGCTGAAATTATATGTTGAAGGTTGCTGAAATATAAGTTGAAGGTTGCTGAATTGTTGAAGAAGCTAAATGAGAAACCGTGACATCAGCATATCTGTTGAAGAAGCTGTTGGACAAACTATTACAGAAGCTGTTGGAACTATTACAACAAGCAGAATTCAGCAACGTTGAATGCAGCAGAATTCAGCAACGATGACGTCAGCAGAATCAGCAACGTTAACAGTAACTTGCAGCAGAATTCAGCAACGATGACGTCATCAGAATCAGAAACGTTAACAGTAACTTTCAGAAATGTTTACAAGCTGAATTCAGCAACGTTAACAGTAACTTGCAGCAGAATTCAGCAACGTTGACAAGCAGAATTCAGCAACGTTCCCAATAGAATTCAGCAACGTTGGCAAGCAGAATTCAGCAATGTTGACAAGCAGAATTCAGCAACGTTAACAAGCAGAATTCAGCAACGTTAACAGTATAAAAACAAGCTAAATCAGCAACGTTCGATTCAGCAAAATAAAAAGATGACAAAAGCCTGCAAAAGAAAGGACACAAGGACAACTCCCTGTTGGTACTTTACAGAACATCTTTAAACGGGAAGAAAAGTGTGTCAAACGGGAAGAAATCTGAACAGCAATATAAATACAAGAAGCACGGTTGAAGAGGGATGATTTTGACGAATCAATCAACGCACAGTGCAAAAAAAGAGGGAAGAAAATAGAAGAACGAAGCAGTCGACCACCATTAGAGAGGAGCTTACAACAACGTCGACTGCTGAGTTCTAATCAGCTCTTTTAGGAGCATTTCCCAGTTGTGTGAGATATTATTATTACGAGAGTTGTTCTTACACTGTATATCTCACACACACAGAGATTCATTCACATTCTTGAGAGTTTAGCGAAATTGTATAGTGAATGAATCTCAAACCCAAAAATCAGATCCCGTCCAAGCACAAAGACGTTAAACTCTGTGTCTGTAGTCTTTGAACAGAGATGTAAACAAGTTCTGAGTGAGACAACTGAGGGCTGGTGGAGTCTAGGAGTTCTCGCAGCTGCTGGCTGCGGGATCGGGTCTGTACACGAGGTGTAGATCAAATCTTCTAGTGGAACCTTCCTGAAGAAGGAAGAAGGGGAGATGTAGGATATTTATATCCGAACTTCCATAAACAAACAACAGTGATTGTATTCTGTTATTTATTCCGCATATGCACTTTAATTTAGCACGCATACATTTCAGTTGCACACACAGTAGTCGAACAGATTTCTATAAACAGAAATCTGTTTGTGTTGAGTTTTAAAATTAGGATTCAGTTCTGGTGTTTTCCACATGTTTTTATTACATAATAGATCTGTCTCCGGTGCTCTCGTATTTAGTTCAAGAATCCGAGGTATTGCACCTCATAATAGCAGCGCAAAATTTTTATTTAATAATAGTAGCAGGAGATGTAGGATATTTATATCCGAACTTCCATAAACAAACAACAGTGATTGTATTCTGTTATTTATTCCGCATATGCACTTTAATTTAGCACGCATACATTTCAGTTGCACACACAGTAGTCGAACAGATTTCTATAAACAGAAATCTGTTTGTGTTGAGTTTTAAAATTAGGATTCAGTTCTGGTGTTTTCCACATGTTTTTATTACATAATAGATCTGTCTCCGGTGCTCTCGTATTTAGTTCAAGAATCCGAGGTATTGCACCTCATAATAGCAGCGCAAAATTTTTATTTAATAATAGTAGCACTTGCTTGCATTAATTTCTCATAGGATCAGATCTCGCCCCTCCCTTATGTTATGTTGTTTATTTTATTGCATCTGAGATCTGATACTTAGTCCTAACACCCTGTTAGGGAGTCACTCGATGTTTGTATTGCTTGTTGGTTGGTTTTCTGTTGTTGTAAATCCAATATTTTGAGTATCGTTGTATTTTAAAGTACGATTTTCTACTTCAGGCCAAAGCGAAAAATTTTAGCCACTTTTTAAATGCTTCCACGATTTTATTTTGCATGGTTAATCTCTGTATTGTGCACCGGGCCTGACAGAGTCGCCCCTAAATCTAGAAAGGCAAGGGTAGTGACACCCAAAACATGGATCTCTCCTGAAATTGAAACGTTACATAGGCACGCATTTACAATTAATCTAGGTTCCCAAAACAGTATGGATTCCTAAAACATTACTAGGTTCGCTAGTCCTACCCGTCTAAGTTCTCAAGGCAAGTCATAGAAGGCTTAACAGTTCTACTTAGATTCAACCCAGAAAATTCCTTGGGTCCCTGCTTGCGGAGCCGCTCAGCCACATCCTTCTCATTAGACTTCCCAGAATGTTCCGACTGCCTCTCAAGAATCCTGGTGATCCCGGCTAGCATATCCACGCTAGCCCTCTCATACAGCGACAACTTTGGAGGTGGGGGAGGAGGAGGTGCATCATTATCCTGCTGATCTCTAGCACGTCTGGGAGGCAGACTGACACCCAAAACCTTTTACGTAACTCTAAGCGCATGACTTGGCGTCTAACTCTTAAACTCCTAAGGTAAAACTAATGCAGAAATAGAACATGCATCATGCGAAAATATGAATCGTAAAAACCTTAAAAACTTACAGACTGGCAGTGAGAATTCTGAGCTCCACGCAACAGGCTAATACCCCACAAGAACCACTTGTGAGACCTGAATTTTTTGTATTAAGGATTAATTGTGGAAATTAATCGATTGATTAAGAGATTTCGTGGGTTAGATCTCTGTTTTGAAGTTTGAGTTGCTTTTTCGAGTCGATTTCACTCCTTAGAACAATTCTGGAGATTTTCGAATTTTGAGTTTGGAGGATCCTGCTGATAACAGCTCTGATGACGTCATGCCTTAGTTGGGTTTCGAAGATGCTGACGTAAACCTTGCTGCC
>KV006426.1:0-18827 GCA_001598015.1 Dorcoceras hygrometricum
ACTCAATGCATGCAAACCAAGTTTGGACTCTTGTTAATCCTCCCGAAGTAATAGTTCCTATTGGGTGTAAATGGATATACAAGAGAAAATTGGACCTGATGGTAAGGTACTGAACTACAAGGCACGACTGGTCGCGAAAGGTTACACTCAAAGGCAAGGTGTTGACTATGATGAAACCTTTTCACCAGTCGCAATGTTCAAGTCAATTAGAATCCTACTAGCTATAGCCGCATGGTACGACTATGAGATATGGCAAATGGATGTGAAAACTGTGTTCCTTAATGGAAAATTAAGGAAGAGATCTATATGACGCAGCCTGAGGGTTTCACATCTGTAGGAAGTGAGCATAAAGTATGCAAACTTCAGAGATCGATCTACGGTCTCAAACAAGCATCGAGAAGTTGGAACCTGGGATTCGATGAAACAATTAAGGAATTTGATTTCATCAAGAATCCCGAGGAGCCATGTGTGTACAATAAGGTAGTTAAGAATGTTGTGACATTCCTTGTACTTTATGTTGATGACATTCTACTCATTGGGAATGATGTAGGAATGTTGCAGTCAACTAAAGTGTGGTTGTCTAGTAGATTCTCGATGAAGGACATGGGTGAAGCATCCTATATTCTTGGAATACAGATCTATCGGGATAGATCGAAAAGGATGCTCGGACTCACCCAAGCCACCTACATCGATACCATAACCCAAGCCACCTACATCGATACCATACTTAAGCGGTTCTCTATGGATCCAAGAGAGGACACCTACCTATGTGCCACGAGGTCACTCTATCTAAATCTATGTGTCCAAAGACTGATGAGAAGATAGAGAGTATGATACGTGTGCCATATGCCTCGGCAATAGGTAGAATTATGTATGGCATGATCTCAACTAGACCGAATGTCGCATATGCTCTGAGTGTCACGAGCCGTTACCAGGCCAACCCCGACCAAATGCATTGGAAGGGTGTGAAAGATATTCTTAATTACTTACGAAGGACTAAGAATATGTTCATGGTCTATGGGGGTGGTGAACTGAAATTGGAAGGCTACACTGATTCTAGCTTCCAATGTGACGTGGATGATTCGAATTCAACCTCTGGATTTGTATTCATGCTCAATGGTGGTGCTGTCTCTTGGAAGAGTTCCAAGCAAGACACCATCGCGGATTCAACCACTGAGGCTGAGTACATCGCAGCATCAGCTGCTGCTAAGGAGGCGGTTTGGATAAGGAATTTCGTTCAAGAGTTGGGCGTCATTCCTGATGGAGTTGGTCCAGTCCCGATGTACTGCGACAACACGGGTGCCGTTGCGCAAGCAAAGGAGCCTAGGTCTCACCAAAGATCCAAACATATACTGAGGAAATACCACATAATCCGGGATATTGTGGCTAGAGGTGACATAGCAGTCGAGAGAGTCGCCTCTGCAGATAACATTGCTGATCCACTTACGAAGCCCTTGCCAGGACTGTTGTTTGAAAAACATCGTGAAACAATGAGACTGCGTCTGATGAGTAGTTGGCTATAGGGCAAGTGGGAGATTGTTAGAGTAGATGCCCAACTAGCCAACTTGTGGCGTGTGGGTTTTATTGAATCTTGTGTATAACGATCTTTATTTATGAAATACGCATTTCTTTCATGGCATTCTTTATTTTCATTATGTTATAATGTTAACAATTGTGTTGGATAAAGACCTAGAATGCACCATAGTGTATGTTAGATGTGATAGTGGATATTATGGCTATCATGAAACACATCTAATGGTCATTGTGTATTCTGAACACGTTCCTAGTCGATTGGGCCATCAAAATGAGGATAAGGCCGCCCGAGCTTGAGACTAGCATATACGATGCAAAGTACCATGTTTCATTGGTAGGGAACATTGTGATGTTCTGAGCATGCAGATGGATAGTGACCTGGTGATCTATCGAACTACCCTCGTTCGGACTTTCCAAGTGGTTATCATTTGTCGAGTGGATAAGTCCGAGGTCTTGGTTGTACTGATTAGTCCTCACTACTCGAAACGTCATTGAGACTCTACATGATAGGCACCTAAATTTGACCCGTTTACCGACTCATTTGGGGTCATTAGGTGGCGGGATTGGGTGAGGTCCCGATGCATGTAGGAGTCGATGCTTCGTTGTCGAGGATTCACCGCTCGCTTTTATGCGTGGATATCCTATGCTATCTGAGGAGATAATAGTGTGATAAATCTCTGGCCAGAGTACTGGATGTGTTTTAGGTAAATGGGTTTGCCTAGTAACACTCGTGATGTCACTATTTGATCTCCAAGATGTATGCATAGCTATCGGATCTCTAGCGACTCTCGATTTACCAATGGTCGTTGATCTGATCGGGATATATGTGTTGAAAGGACCGTACTATACGCTAACCATGACCAACTGATTCTTGCAGGCACTATCAATGATACCTAGGGGATCATGGGGCAATGTTTCTAGGCGCTTTACCATGATCCGATGGGCAAGTCCGAAATTGTGATTTCGGAGTCACAATGGTTGTGGGCCCACGGCTAGCTGAGGGTCACACAAGTACTGGATTCACGATTCCCGCACGAAAACTGAGCTCAATGTGTTGAACATAGGAGGAGGATTTTAGGGAGTGCGACTTCCTAAAAGTCAACAGGGGTCAAATTGCGATCTCCCATAGTTGAGGGGCTAAACTGCAATTTTGGACTAGGTGGTCTGAAAATTGTTTTCACATCATAATACTCAGTTTTGGAAACTGTGTTGATCGGTGCGATCTGATCGTCGATCGGAGTTGTGATGGAGCCACGGTGATGGAAACGAACCGAATGTTCATATGGACCTGGGCCTGACCCAGGCCCATTGGATTGGTTCAAGCCCATCATTGGTCTACTTATGCTAGACCTAGGGCTACATGACATAACACTTGAACACCAACCCTAGCTCCAAAGAGGCGCCGCTCCCTTCTCCCTCACAACCTCACGGCCGCCGCCCCTCCGCCGCCGCGCCGCCGCCGTTGATCGCGTGATCGGACTTGTTCCGATCACCCTTTCGAGGAGATTCAGTTCGTGCCAAATTCGTCAGGCCTTCTAGTGTAGGCTGACGAAGGAATCGTGTTACCGGTCATGGACCTGATTAGGAGATCTACCACCGCCAACCTTTGAAGTTCCAGAATTCCCTGTAAATCTGGTCGGAGCCAGGCGCCTAGACGCCAGCAAGGTAACATTCGTTAAACATCCTATGTATGTTTATTGAATAGATTTGATGTATTTAACGATTCTCGGTGCAAAAATTTTAAACTTTCGCTGCGCCCCGGGAAACGAGATCCGGATCCAACGCTGCGCCAACACAATTGGGGCCGTCTGTGGGAAACGTAGAAGAAAGACAAGATGCCACCAAAGAGGACTAGAGCTCAGGGTACTGGAGAAACTAGCAATATGGAGAGTATCGCTCAGGGGTCGGAGAACCCCACTCTTACTGCCGCCCAGATAGCCGAATTGGTAGCAACCACGGTGGCACAGATACTGGCAAATCAACCTGAGTCACGCCCACAACCCGACCAACAGGCTGAGGAGATCAGGAAATTATAGGAGGAGATTGAAAGTCTGAAGAGGGAAAGAAGCTCGGCACCTCCTCCCCCCCTGCTCGGGAGGTGCCTTTCTCTGCGGAGGTGTTGGCTGCTTAGCTGCCCCAGCACTTCAAATTTCTCAATGTGGGAGAGTACAACGGGATGGGAGATCCCGAGGAGCATTTGTCCCGGTTTGAGAACGCTGCACTCATCCATCAATATGCTGATCCTATTAAGTGCAGGGTCCTCCTCACCACTCTGGTCCAAGCTGCACAACAGTGGTTCAATCTCCTGCCAATCGGGAGCATCAAGTGTTTTCAGATTTTAGCCAGGCTTTCCTTCATCAGTTTGCTAGCAGCAAGAAACAGCCGATGACCACGCTGAACCTATTTACAGTAAATCAAAAGGAACAGGAGACTCTTCGGGAGTACATCAGGCGCTTCAACAGGGCTATTATTGAGGTACCATCTGCCACGCCTGACCTCTTGATCGGGGCTTTCACCCAGGGGTTGCGGGGGGGTGGGGGATGATTTCTTTAAGTCCCTGGTCAAGAAGACCCCGAATACGTTTGATGAACTCATGACTAAAGCAGAAAAGTATGTTAATGTGGGGGAGATACAGTCCTCGAGGATGAATGAACAGAGGTTACCACCTCGGGTTGGACGGGATGCTCGAGGAGAGAGGCCCCAGCCGAGGCCACCTAGGTCAGAACCCCCTTTGTTGCTGGGATAATTCATCGCTCGGACACCACTGAAGGTGAGCAAGGTTCGAGCTCTGGATATTTGTGATGAGCGAAAAGTAGTGCAGAGGCCTCGGGGAAGCTACGGGGCCCCGAGGAATCCCAGGTCAGACAAGTTTTGCGATTTTCACAGGGATTATGGTCACACCACTACAGAGTGTCGCCTTTTGGATCAGGAGTTGGAGCGTATCATTCAGAGTAACCCCGACCTACGAACGGCGCTAGTGGAGGATAGGCCGCGTCGATGGGAGAAGAGGCCTCGGAGGGAAGACAGTGGGCGAAGCAATAATAGGGCCTTAGGTTGGGAGAGAACACCTCGAGGGCAGGATCAGCAACCTCCCCGGGGCGAGAGGAGGTCACCTCAAACTCGGGGAGTTATCAACATGATATCGAGAGAACCTACTGATGGGGACTCTAATAGGGAGAGGACGGCTCGGTGTCGTCGGATGGAGACTCTGGAGGTGGAGAATAGGCGCTCGGGACCCACCATCTCATTTGGCCCCGAGGATTACCTATGAATGTGGAAGCACACAACGACGCTCTGGTTATTCGGGCAATGATTGCAAATTGAAGTGGCCCGCATCTTTGTGGACTCAGGGAGCTTGGTCAATGTGTTCTTCAAAAGCGCAGTGGATCAGATGGACCTCGGGAAATATCGTGTGGATCCCGTGAATACACCCCTGTATGGTTTCACGGGTCATTCTCTGCAGCCAGTGGGAGTTGTTCAGCTGCCTCTCTCGCTGGGATCGGGTGAGCACAGAAAGACTAAAGTGGTGGAATTTACTATGGTGGATGCTCCCTCTTCCTACAACGTTATCCTGGGAAGGCCCGCCATGGCGGCATTCTTAGCGGAGGCCTCGGACTTGCATCAGAAAATTAAGTTTCCTGTGAGGAATTCAGTAGGGGAGGTGCTAGGAGATCGAAAGATGGCGAGGAAATGTTATGTGAAAGAAGTGAGAGTGGAACAGAAAGTAGCTAAGTCTCGGGCACAAGAATACCCAAGGGCTCGGGAGGACAGAGGAGTGAATGTGGTCGGGGATGAGTTAGTAGCTAAGTCTCGGGCACAAGAATACCCAAGGGCTCGGGAGGACAGAGGAGTGAATGTGGTCGGGGATGAGTTCCAAATGACCACTGAGGATGAGGAGGAAGAAGTAGTCCTCGTTCCCCCAGCTGGAGTTTTAAAGATAGCAAAGACTCTTCCAGAAGAAGTGCGGACACAGTTGATACAATGCCTCGAGAAGAACAGGGATGTGTTTGCCTGGTCCCCGTCCAATCTGAAGGGGGTCAGGCTCGAAGTAATGGAGCATAGGCTGAATTTTTCCTCGGGCTCCCGACCAGTTATACAGAAAAGAAGACACTTCGGGCCCGAGAAGGATGTAGTGATCAGGGCTCAGGTCGGGGACTTACTGCAGGCCGGGCACATCAGAGAGGTACACTTTCCTACCTGGTTATCTAATGTTGTTCTGGTACCGAAAGCTACAGGGAAATGGAGGATGTGCATGGACTTTCGAGACTTGAACAAGGCGTGCCCCAAGGACTGTTATCCTCTTCCCAGGATTGATCAGCTCGTTGATTCCACCTCGGGTCACGAGTTGCTCAGTTTTCTAGATGCCTATCAGGGATATCATCAGATACCACTAGCCGAGGAGGATCAGCGAGAGGTCAGTTTTATATTGCCGATGGAAAATTCTGTTATGTTGTTATGCCCTTCGGGCTCAAGAATGCAGGGGCCACTTATCAGAGGTTGATGGATAAGGTTTTCAAAGAGCAGATCGGGAGAAACTTCGAGGTGTATGTCGACTATATATTAATAAAGTCTCGGGAGGAGAAGAATTTTATATCTGATGTGGAGGAGACTTTCCGCACTCTATGGGACTATCAAATCAAGCTGAACCCCGGCAAATGTTTATTTGGGGCTCGGACAGGGAAGTTCTTAGGCTACATGGTGACTCGTCTGGGAATTGAGGCTAACCCCGAGAAGGTACGAGCTCTGGCTTCGATGTGTCCTCCTCGGAATATTCAAGAGGTACAGAGGTTGATAGGGAGGATTGCTGCTCTCTCCCGATTTATCTCGAGGTCTACCGACCGAAGTCTCCCTTTCTTCAAAATACTTCACAAGGCCAAGCAGTTTGAGTGGAATGAACATAGCGAAAGAGCTTTTCAGGAGTTGAAGGAGTATCTGAAGGGATTGCCCGTTCTCAACAAACCCGAGCTCGGGGAGCCCTTTTTTGTCTATCTAGCTGTTACCCCACAAGTGACCAGTTCAGTTCTAGTTCGGGAGGAAGGACAGATGCATCAACCGGTATATTTCGTAAGTAATGCTCTGAAGGGGGCCGAACTGAATTATACTACACAGGAGAAGCTGGCTCTGGCTTTAGTCATCACAGCTCGATGCCTCAGACCTTATTTCTTATCTCATCCGATCACAGTACTTAGTAACAGTGCGCTGGGGCAAATTGTTTCTCACCCCAACGCTTCTGGAAGACTTGTCAAGTGGGTTACCGAGCTCAGCAAGTATGATATACAGTTTAGACCTCAGGCAGCAATCAAGGTGCAGGCGTTGGAAGATTTCTTGGCAGAAACAGTACACCTCGAGCAAGAGTAGAGATGGAAGGTTTATGTAGATGGGTCTTCTTGTTCGTCGGGAAGTGGCATCGGGATAGTTATGGTGTCCCCATGGGGGGAAGAAACAATTCTAGCAATAAAGCTCGACTTCAAGGCCTCCAATAATGAAGCGGAGTATGAGGCCTTGCTCACCGGGCTTCGGGCTGCTAAGAACATGGGGATAGCTCGGGTCCTACTCTATTCTGACTCTCATTTGGTGGTTCAACAGAGCAATGGGAGGTTCGACATCAAGAATGAGAAGATGGTGAAGTATGCGGAGGCCCTGAACAAATTGACGGAGGCCTTCTCTGAGGTGGTTCTAGAGCAGATACCTCGAGAAAGCAATGAAAAGGCAGATAAACTCGTGAGTATGGCTAGCTCCCTTGCCCCATCCTCGGGAAACGAGATACATGGGAAAGAGCTATTATCACAAGTGTATCAGGTCGGGCAGCATCATGAGGTAGTACCGACTTCAGACTGGCTACATGATATTTTGGAGTATATTCTGCGAAGGGTGGTGCCCGACGACCCACGTCGTGCTCGGGATATCAAGCGCCGAGCACTGCACTTCGTTATCTTGGATGATAAATTGTACAAGAGGTCTTTCTCACGATCATTGATGAAGTGTCTAGGGCCCGACGAGGCCAAGTATGTATTGAGGGAAATTCATGAGGGATGTTGTGGAAATCACCTCGGCGCGGTAGCTCTGTCTCGGAAAGCCCTACTCACAGGTTTTTTCTGGCCTACTATGCAGCAGGATTCCACTACTCTCGTCCGATCTTGTCAAGGCTGCCGGAAACATGCTAACCTCCAAAAATAGCCGGCCGAGCCCCTGAAAACCATTATCTCCTCGTGCCCGTTTGATCAATGGGGCATGGATATTGTGGGACCTTTCCCACCAGCTGGAGGACAGAGGAAGTTCTTATTAGTCGCCGTGGATTACTTCTCTAAGTTGGTAGAGGCCGAGGCCTTAGCAAAGATATCTGAGGCTGAAGTGTTGAGATTTCTGTGGAAGAATATTTTCTGTCGTTTTGGAATACCACGGAGGCTTATCTCTGATAATGGAAGACAATTTTGTGGAGCTAAAGTCCGAGCATGATGTCAGGAGTGGAAGATCAAGCCAGTCTTCACCTCGGTGGCCCACCCTCAAAGCAATGGACAGGTAGAGGTCACCAACCGAACCATCGTGCAAGCCCTTAAAGCACGATTGGACTTAGCTCGAAGAAGGTGGGTAGATGAATTACCAAGTGTACTCTGGGCTTATCGGACAACTACCCGAGCAGCTACTGGCGAAACGCCTTATTGCATGGTATATGGTACCGAGGCACTTCTGCCAGCGGAGATCGGCAAAGATAGTCTTCGGGTCATGGAGTATGCAGAGGAAAATGGAGAGATAAGGGGCCTCGAGCTGGATCATCTCGAGGAGAGAAGATATCGGGCATCCATGCTCTTATCAGCCTACCAAAGGATAATAGAGCAGGCTTATAACAAAAGAGTTAGGCCTCGGAAGTATGAACTAGGCGACCTGGTTTGGAGAAAGATACAGTATCAGGGAGATAGAGGAAAGTTGGATCCCAAGTGTGAAGGGCCATACAAAGTGGTCGCGAAAGCGGGAAGCGCTGCTTATTATTTGGAGGATGCGCAAGGGAAGAGAGGACGCCGACCATGGAATATTATTCATCTTCAGAAGTATTATGTTTAGGTTCTTTATTATTTGTAAAAACATCTTTCTCGGCTACTGCTTGTAACAGCTATCTTAAGGATAAAAGTTATTTTTCTCTCAACTCATGGTCTTTACTATCAAACACCTCGGGTGGCAATCCCACCTGAGCACAAAAGCCCAGTTACGCACTGACCATCACTTTGTGTAGCTCTTCTACGCAAGCACGTAAGCCCGAGTAGGTCGGCACCTAAGCCCAGTTCCGCACTGGCACCTCCTCGGGTGGCAACCCACCTGAGCACCAAAGCCCAGTTCTGTACTGGCCATCACTTCGCTTAGCTCTTCTACGCAAACACATAAGCCCGACCAGCTCGGCACTTAAGCCCAGTTCTGCACTGGCACCTCCTCGGGTGGCAACCCCACCTGAGCACCAAAGCCCAGTTCCGCACTGGCCATCACTTCGCGTAGCTCTTCTACGCAAACACATAAGCCCGACCAGCTCGGCACCTAAGCCCAGTTCCGCACTGGCACCTCCTCGGGTGACAACCCCACTTGAGCACCAAAGCCCAGTTCCGCACTGGCCATCACTTCGCGTAGCTCTTCTACGCAAACACATAAGCCCGACCAGCTCGGCACCTAAGCCCAGTTCCGCACTGGCACCTCCTCGGAATCCCACATGAGCACCAAAGCCCAGTTCCGCACTGGCCATCACTAGCTCTCTACGCATACATAAGCCCGATCTTCTCGGCACCTAAATCCAGTTCCGCACTGGTCACTTCTCGCGTAGCTCTCTACGCACACATAAGCCCGATCAGCTCGGCACCAAAGCCCAGTTCTGCACTGGTCACTCCTCGCGTAGCCCTTCTACGTGAGCACATAAGCCCGATCAGCTCGGCACCAAAGCCCAGTTCCGCACTGGCCACTTCTCGCGTAGCTCTCTACGCACACATAAGCCCGATCAGCTTAGCACCAAAGCCCAGTTCCGCACTGGCCATCACTTCGTGTAGCTCTTCTACGCAAGCACATAAGACCGACCAGCTCGGCACCTAAGCCCAGTTCCGCACTGGCATCTCCTCGGGTGATAACACTCACCAATCATGAAAGACGCAACCCGCTCGGGCACAAACCTACAGTATAGTAGTGGGGAAGGCACAACCATTATCCCTGCGCGGGCTTCGCCCTTGACAATAACGACTTAGTAGTTACTAACACTTAGCTGCCCCCCTTCACTGGGGACAGCTCGGGCTACTTTGTTCGATTACGCATGATTATCTTAACTCTCGGATAACTCATATTATACGTGATGGAGTGGTCGGGTTACCCCAATTCGTGCTTAAGTATTGGGAGAGTAAATGAAGAGCTCGGAAGAAAAGGAGAGAAAAAAGGTAATTTCATTAAAGTGAAGATATTTACAAGACAAACGGAAAGCAAAAATATACTAAGATTTGGGGAGCTCGAGGGGGGGGGTGACGTCGGCCTCGTCCCCTTCCTCTTCCTCCTCCTTGGCCGCTTCTTCGTCATCCTTGGGCATGTCCCGAAGGGCCTTCTTCACATCTAGTAAGGAAGCCGGGTGCTCCTCCTCGGGGTAACCGTTGGCACGAAACTGAGCCACACAGCATTCAAAGCCCGACCGGAAGTAAGCTATCGACTTCCTCGCACACATGCTTTTGAATTCCGAGGACTTGTGTGAGGATTGAGAAATTCGAATAGTGATTAATCAGTTTTGGCTTAGGATTAGTCACGAGATTTTAGGGAATTCGAATTTCAGATTTTGAGGAATTGTAGTGAAGTTGGTTTGTGAAGTTCGGACTTCGAGAATTGAAGTTCAGTAGTTGCTTTTGCTAGCGAGGAATGATCCCAGCAGCATTTCAGCAGTAAGGTTTATTACTGAGAGAAGTAAAATCAGCAGCGTTTTTATGCGAAGGTTTGCGGGCAATTCAGCTGTTAGTATTTCAGTAGTAGCGTGACCAATTGTGAGCTATTACGTGAGGAAATCAGCAGTGAGTTGCATAGTGATTAATCATTTTTGGCTTAGGATTAGTCACGAAATTTTAGGGAATTCGAATTTCAGATTTTGAGGAATTGTAGTGAAGTTGGTTTGTGAATTTCAGACTTCGACAATTGAAGTTCAGCAGTTGCTTTTGCTAGCGGGGAATGATCCCAGCAGCATTTCAGCAGTAAGGTTTATTACTGAGAGAAGTAAAACCAACAGCGTTTTTATGCGAAGGTTTTCGGGCAATTCAGCTGTAGTATTTCAGTAGTAGCGTGACCAGTCATGAGCTATTACATGAGGAAATCAGCAGTGAGTTGCATGAGCATTCAGTCGTTGTGTCTTGGTAGGAACAGTAGACTGCTGACGTGGATATCAGACGTTGGTATTTCAGCAGTTAGCGTTAACGCGCGCGCGAGCAACTGTCAAGTGTTGGTCAACAGTTGAGTTGACTACTAATGTTCTAGTGCTAATCAGCCGTTGCATTTGCGAGGGACCAGCTGTTGGTTTGAGTGACCAGCTGTTGTTAATAAGGCGACGTCGTTTGGCTTTTGTTAGCGAGAACCTTGATACGACGTCGTTTGAATTATTTTAGCATGACCATCTGTTAGTTGTGTTGATCAGCTGTTGGAGCGCTGCGGCGTCGTTTTGATTAGTTGGTATGGTGTTGTTTTGATGTTCCGTTGTGTATGCAACGCCTGATGGTTGCTGCTGATTTCGTTGAGAGGAAAAGCTGGTTTCTGTCGTAATATTTCTACTGTAGCGTTATCTGGCGTCTGTTTGATTTGAGCAGCAGCTGTTGTATGGGGATTTATATATGTATAAGTGTTGAGCGACACTTAGATTATTTCCACCCGATATTTCTTATCTCCATCTTCGAAACCCTCGATAGCTACTGTTCACTCGAGCATTTCTTTCCTAGATTTATGTCGATTCCAGCCGTTGTTTTGAACGAGATTGGTGGCGCTGGATTCTCCTTGATTTGCTCTTTTGATTGCTACCTATTGGAGGCTGTAGTTCGACCTTTGAGAAGATCGCGAAGTAGCAGTGTTGTTGATTTTCTTCGCCAAGTGGAACCCGAGACTTCTTAAGCTCTATGTAACTTTTGGATTTAGGTTTAGGATAGCTTCCGCAGGGGTTGAGGAAGCCAGGAGAAAGCTGTTCTGTGCAGGTCGAATTGTGCCTTGCCTTGGGAAATCTGTTGAGGTAGAATTAAGCTATTGGAGGTACGAATTGAGCAGCTCTAACAGCTTTGAACGTGGACATGGATGTATTTCATGTTATGAAATCTGTTGAATTGATTCTATGATTTTACGTGGGACAGTTTGATGAATTGTTTGAGTTATATATTCTGTTTTCACGTACTGTTATTGTATGAATTTAGAAATTGATTATTGAACGGCATTCATGCATACATCTTGAGCCAGATTGATTGATTGATGTCCTGATTGAGAGCCATGTTGTGACTGGCCGACAGATGTGTTGTGCCTGAAAAGTCCAACGCTATCATCGGAGTGGTGATCGACTGTGTTGTCGTATCGGAATACCACCGAGTTGTGATGGATGACGGGCCTGAAGATCACGGATCGATGATTTCCTCGATAGATTTACTGTGTGGGTATAGAGGCTCGACTTGAGATGATTCGCCAGTTGATACACTGGTCTTGATTACCGATTCCTTGATAGCCTCATGCATTTCATAGCATTGATTTATAGCATGTTGCATGATTTGCTGTTTTGATGGCTCTTCGTACCGAGGCTTGACCTCGTATTTATTTTCCTGCTTTTGTGTCTTTTGGGTCTGTGTTACCCACTTGCAGGAACTTCAGGTAACCAAGCTGGACTGAGTGGAGCGCCAGCTGGTCGATCCCCATTCCCTTGAGTCCCAGTTATATATTGTATTATGTATTGAACCAGGGGATGCCCTGTGTTTATATGTATATGGGGATCTGTATCTTATTTGGGATTTTATGTTACCTGTTTTGCTTGAGTTTGATTTAACTTGTATTTCGATTATTGATATTTTGGAATGACGAATTGTGTTCAGGCCCAAATTATTTCGAAAATTTTTAAGCCCTGTTTTTACGCTTTCATGATTATGTGCTTAATTGTGCGGTAATCTTGAGAGATTAGAACGGTCCTGACATTTTTGGTATCAGAGCTTAAACTGGATAAGCTTGATTTCATTTGATCACACTGGAGTCTAGGCACAGAGTTTTGATTTGATTTTTTGATTGAATCTGTGGCTTATGTGATTATATTATCTGTCTCTTTGATATCTGCTGTTAGTCTTATCTTGCGAATTGTTTAGATGCCGCCGAGGAGAGGTAGATGTAGGACTACTAGACGTACCGCAGAGGAGTCTAGGGCCTCGGACAGTGATGAGGGCAATCAGCAGGTTGAGGATGTTACGAGACAGATAGGCGAGATGGAGCTAGTATTAGATAGGTTCCAGCGGACGAACCCTCCGACTTTTGCTGCTGCTGAGGGTGGTGCGTTGGCCGAGAGTTGGCTAGTGCAGATGGAGGAGCTGTTTGATACTTTGGAGTACACTCCTGAGAAGAGATTAAAGCTGGCGGTGTTGCAATTGAGGGATGATGCGCAGCGATGGTGGAGAGGTACTTCCCGTATCTTACGTGAGAGTGGGGCTGTGATTACTTGGGAGAGCTTCTGTGTCGCGTTCCGACAGGAGTACACTCCGGAGTCCTACTACAACAGTCACGAGCGGGAGTTTGATAATCTGAAGCAAGGAACGATGAAGGTGGCCGAGTATGCCAGGCAGTTTTCTTCGCTTCTGATGTACGTGCCACACAGTTTGAGTAATCTGAAGCAAGGAACGATGAAGGTGGCCGAGTATGCCAGGCAGTTTTCTTCGCTTCTGATGTACGTGCCACACGTAGCCAACCAGGAGAGGACGAAGAGGAACAAGTTTATGAAGGGATTGAGGCCTGACCTGTTCCGGATGGTGTTGTCTGGTTCTCCTGCGACTTATGTTGATGCTGTGAATATAGCGGTAGACATTGAGGAGAGTTTGTTGGAGGCAGAAGCTCCGGTTCAGCCGACGTCTGGACGTGCTCTTCAGCCGGTGCAGAGTATGTCGCAATCGTTTCAGTCTCCTCAAGGGTGGCAGCAATCGAATCGTCAATAGTTTAGACCTTGAGGGAAGAAGTTCAAGAAGAAGACGAATTCGAGTTCCTCTGGTTCTGTGAGTTCTGGTAGCAGTGGTTCTGGAAGTATGTCTGTGGACAGTGCGGGGGGAAGCATCCAACTTCGCAGTGCCGTGGTGTGCAAGGTACTTGTAATAACTGTGGACAGCCTGGACATTCGGAGAGTATGTCCTTTGCTGAGGGGACAGACTTCGGTTCCTTCGCAGCAGGGTTCGGCTGGTGGTTCTTCGCAGAGACCGCAGTTTCCTGTTCCGACCGAGCGATATGGATTTCAACCCCATGAACCATCTAGGTTTGGAGGATCTTCTAGACCTCAGTTTCAGATACCGCAGCAGCCCAGGTGAATGCCTTGACGAGAGAGCAGGCAGAGGAGACACCTGGTATGTTTATCGCAGGTACATGTTCTATCTTTGATTTTCCTGCGAGAGTTTTAATTGATACAGGAGTATCACACTCCTTTGTTGCTGCATGGTTTGTGCATGAGTGTGGGTTGAGAGTTACCCCACTGTGTGATGTCGTATCTGTATCTACTCCTGCTGGTGTGTGGGTGATGTCCCGTGAGATCATGGTAGATAGTGTGATTCGATTTGATCAGAATGTGTTAGTGGCAAATCTGATAGTCTTGGAGATGAGGGATTTTGATTGCATCTGTATTGTCTAGCTATAAGGCTACTGTTGACTGTTTCCATGGTGTGGTGAGATTTCGCCCTAATTCGGGTAAGAAGTGGGATTTCTACGGCATGGATTCGAGGTCGAAGATTCCACTGGTGTCTGCCATGGAGATGTTTAGCCTGATAATGCTGGATTTATGATCTATGCGCTTGACGTTTCCCAAGACTCGCGGTTGGAGTTGAGCGACATTCCGATAGTCCGAGAGTTTCCCGATGTGTTTCCAGATGAGATTCCTGGATTCCCTCCGAGACGTGAGATCGAATTCAGCATCGAGTTGGTGCCCGGTACAGCCCCAATTTCTAGAGCCCCGTATCGTTTGGCGCCAGCAGAGTTGAAGGATCTCAAGGAACAGTTGAGAGACCTTCTGGAGAAAGGCTTCATCAGACCGAGTATGTCGCCTTGGAGAGCTCCGACCCTTTTTGTGAAGAAAAAGGATGGATCTATGAGGATGTGCGTTGATTTCCGACAGTTGAACAAAGCGACGGTGAAGAAAAAGTATCCTTTGCCGAGGATTGATGACTTGTTCGATTAGTTGCAAGGATCGGTGGTGTACTCAAAGATTGATTTGCGCTCTGGCTATCACCAGTTGCGGATTAGAGACGCTGATGTGGCAAAGACAGCTTTTCGGACGAGATATGGGCATTATGGTTTTTTGTGATGCCGTTTGGGTTGACGAATGCACCAGCTGTCTTCATGGACTTGATGAATCGCGTCTTCAGTGAGTACATCGATCGGTTCGTGATTGTCTTCATAGATGACATCTTAGTGTATTCGAAGAGTTTGAGAGAGCATAAGGAGCATCTGAGATTGGTGTTGCAAATATTGAGAGACTCGCAGTTGTACGCCAAGTTCAGCAAGTGTGAATTTTGGCTGGATAGAATTATCTTTTTGGGTCATGTGATTTCAGCACAAGGAATTTCGGTGGATCCAAATAAGGTCGAAGCAGTTCTTAACTGGGAGAGACCTAGGAATGTTTCCGAGATCCGTAGTTTCTTGGGATTGGCCGGCTATTATAGAAGTTTCATTGAGAAGTTATCCTCAATAGCCAGGCCTATGACCCAGTTGACTCAGAAGGATAGGAAGTTAGTTTGGACTGACGAGTGCGAGTCTAGTTTTCAGACATTGAAGGAGAAGTTGATTATTGCTCCTGTTTTGGCTCTATCGTCTGGATCTGGAGGATTTTTTGTATGCTCCGATGCTTCTCTGAATGGATTGGGATGCGTTCTGATGCAGAACGGGTACGTGATTGCGTATGCGTCTCGACAGTTGAAGCCTCACGAGACGAGGTACCCCGTCCATGATTTAGAATTGGCTGCGATTGTGTTTGCCTTAATGATTTGGCGACACTATCTGTATGGTGAGGAGTTTGTGGTGTACACCGACCACAAGAGTTTGAAATATATCTTCACGCAGTCAGATTTGAATATGAGGCAACGTCGTTGGATGGAGTTGCTCAAGGATTTTAACTGTGAGATTCAGTATCAGCCTGGGCGGATGAACTTAGTAGCCGATGCTTTGAGTAGGAAAGCCCATCCTGGTATGTTAGCATCTTTGAGTGTCTCGAGAGTCTAAGAGCAGTTGAGTACTTCTGGTTGGAGATTTCAGCCGGGGGATCAGTACTTCTTGGTTTCTTTGATTCGGGTTGAACCGCAGATTGTGAGTGTCATTAGGGAAGCGCAGAGGACTGATCCCTATATCCATGAGTTGAGGATTAAAGCCCAAAGTGGTCAGTATGATGATTTTTCTATTGCTTCTGATGGGCGTCTGAGATTTCGAGGGAGATTAGTGGTTCCAAACCTGATTGATTTGAAAGAAACTATCATGAACGAAGCGCATTGTAGTCGGTACAGTGTGCATCCGGGCGAGAGGAAGATGTACCATGCCTTGAAGTCTCACTACTGGTGGGCTGGTATGAAGAGCGACATTTCTGGTTTTGTTGCTAAGTGTTTGAATTGCCAGCAGGTCAAGGCTGAGAGGATGAGACCTGGTGGATTATTACAGAGTTTAGAGGTGCCCCAATGGAATTGGGAGCACATCGCCATGGATTTTGTGACTCATTTACCTCGATCGAGTAGGGGATGTGATGCGATTTGGGTGGTGATTGATCGACTCTCGAAGTCAGCCCATTTCATTCCCTATGATGTGAGGTGTTCAATGAAGAAAATGGCGAAGTTGTATGTCGACCATGTGGTTAGATTGCATGGAGTGCCTGTTTCGATAGTGTCCGATAGAGATCCAAGATTCACATCTCGATTTTGGAAGAGCTTGCAGGCAGCGATGAGTTCGAGATTGGCTATGAGTACAGCCTATCACCCACAGACAGATGGTCAGTATGAGCGGACCATTCAGACTTTAGAAGATATGCTGCGTGCAGTGGTGATGGATTTCAGTGGTGGCTGCCAGGATTCGTTGTCCTTAGTTGAGGTTTCGTATAACAACAGCTACCAAGTGACTATCGGGATGGCCCCAGTTGAAGCTTTGTATGGTCGTAAGTCTAGATCTCCGATCTATTGGGAAGAAGTTGGTGAGAAACAGCTTTCTACCTCTGAGTTTGTGCAGCACATGAAAGACCAGATTGATTTGATTCGGAGTAGGATGAAGGCTGCCCAAGATAGATTTACCAGCTATGCTAACCGAAGACGTCGACCATTAGAGTTTGAGGTTGGCGATCGTGTATTTCTTAAGATTTCTCCTTTCAAGAGCGTGATGAGATTCAGATTTAAGGGCAAATTGGCTCCTAGATTCGTTGGTCCTTTTGAGATTGTTGAGCGGATTGGACAGTTGGCTTATAGATTGAGGCTGCCTGATGAGTTAACAGCGATGCATGATGTTTTTCATGTGTCTTTGTTGGGGAAATATGAGCCAGATCCTTCCCATGTTTTGAGAACCGACGAAGTTGAGCTTTTGAGATTGTTGAGCGGATTGGACAGTTGGCTTATAGATTGAGGCTGCCTGATGAGTTAACAGCGATGCATGATGTTTTTCATGTGTCTTTGTTGGGGAAATATGAGCCAGATCCTTCCCATGTTTTGAGAACCGACGAAGTTGAGCTGGATTCTGCCTTGAGCTATGTTGAATATCCAGTGCAGATTCTGTATAGGAAGGAGAAACAGTTGAGGAACAAGATAATTCCGTTGGTGATGGTCCAATGGAGCAAGCATGTCCGAGAAGAAGCAACCTGGGAGGTTGAGGAAAAGATGAGACAAGACTGGCCTCCTCTATTTGAGCAATGATAGTGAGAATCCAGGTAATTTCTAAGCTTTGATTCGAGTTTGCTTAGTTGATTGTGTTTTTTGTGAATGTTTGTTCGAATTCTTCCCTGTTATGCCTTTGATTTCGAGGGCGAATCTCTTAAGTTGGGGAGAATGTGAGGATTGAGAAATTCGAATAGTGATTAATTAGTTTTGGCTTAGGATTAGTCACGAGATTTTAGGGAATTTGAATTTCAGATTTTGAGGAAGTGTAGTGAAGTTGGTTTGTGAAGTTCAGACTTCGAGAATTGAAGTTCAGCAGTTGCTTTGATAGTGGGGAATGATCCCAGCAGCATTTCAGCAGTAAGGTTTATTACTGAGAGAAGTAAAATTAGCAGCGTTTTTATGCGAAGGTTTGCGGGCAATTCAGCTGTTAGTATTTCAGTAGTAGCGTGACCAGTCGTGAGCTATTACATGAGGAAATCAGCAGTGAGTTGCATGAGCATTCAGTCGTTGTGTCTTGGTAGGAACAGTAGCATGCTGACGTGGATATCAGACGTTGGTATTTCAGCAGTTAGCGTTAATGCGCGCGCGAGCAGCTGTCAAGTGTTGGTCAACTGTTGAGTTGACTACTGATGTTCTAGTGCTAATCAGCCGTTGCATTTGCGAGGGACCATCTGTTGGTTTTAGTGACCAGCTGTTGTTAGTAAGGCGGCGTCGTTTGGCTTTTGTTAGCGAGAACCTTGATACGCCATCGTTTGAATTATTTTAGCATGACCAGCTGTTAGTTGTGTTGATCAGCTGTTGGAGCGATGCGGCATCGTTTTGATTAGTTGGTACGGTGTCGTTTTGATGTTCCGTTGTGTATGCAACGCCTGATGGTTGCTGCTGATTTCGTTGAGAGGAAAAGCTGGTTTCTGTCGTAAGATTTCTACTATAGCGTTATCTGGCGTCTGTTTGATTTGAGCAGCGGCTGTTGTATGGGGATTTATATATGTATAAGTGTTGAGCGACACTTAGATTATTTCCACCCGATATTTCTTATCTCCATCTTCGAAACCCTCGATAGCTACTGTTCACTCGAGAATTTCTTCCCTAGATTTCTGTCGATTCCAGCCGTTGTTTTGAACGAGATTGGTGGCACTGGATTCTCCTTGAGTTGCTCTTTTGACTCGATAGCTTCACTCGAGAATTTCTTCCCTAGATTTCTGTCGATTCCAGCCGTTGTTTTGAACGAGATTGGTGGCACTGCACTGG
>KV006430.1:10353-27481 GCA_001598015.1 Dorcoceras hygrometricum
TTTGTAGCCTTTCTCACAGAGGCGTTAAACAAGTGATTGAGTGAACAGCCAAGGGCTGGTAGAGTCTAGGAGTTCTCGCAGCTGCTGGTTGCGGGATCGGGTCTGTACACGATGTATAGATCAAATCTTCTAGTGGAACCTTCCGAGGAGGAAGAAGGGGAGACGTAGGACATTGAAGTCCGAACTTCCATAAACAAATCGATTGTGTATTGTATTCTGTTATTCATTCATCACTTGCATTTAATTTATCACGCATTACAGAAATCACACATAGCACATAGCAAACAGATTTCACATGCTGGTTTTACAGAAATCTGTTTGCGCAAAGTTGTTTTAAAATATTAGGATTCAGTTCTGGTGTTTTTCGCATGATTTTAATTCATACCAGATCTGTCTCCGGTGCTCTGTTTTCTAAATGTTCAAGAACAAGAGGTATTGCACCTCATAATAGCAGCGCAAAATTTTTAATTATCAGTAGCAGCGCTTGCTTGCCATTATTTCCCTATTAATCGGTCCTAACAGATAGTCAAACTAGTCCAAGCTTAAGAAAATTGCATTTTCACCCTATTTAATTTTAGGAAGTCACACTTCCATCCTTCCTCCTACTATACTCAAGAAATTTAGCTTAATTTCTTACGGGAATTGATAAACCAGTACTTGTGTGACCCTCAACGGTTCAGGGATACAGCTGCCGTGGGCTCACAACATTTGTGACTCCGAAACCACATTTTGGACAACCCATCGGATCATGGTAAAGCGTCTAGCAACATCGCCCCATGATCCCCTAGTATCACTGATAGTTCCTGCAAGAACCAGTCGGTCTTGGTTAGCGTACAATACGGTCCTTTAAAACAAATATCCCGATCAGATCAACGACCATTGGTAAATCGAGAGTCGCTTGAGATCCAACAACCATGCATACATCTTGAACAACAAATAGTGACATCGCATGTGTTACTAGGTAAACCCATTTACCCAAAACACATCTAGTACTCTGGCCAAAGATTTATCACACTATTATCTCCTCAGATAGCATAAGATATCCACGCACAAGGGCGAGCGATGAATTCTCGACAACGAAGCATCGACTCCTACATGCATCGGGACCTCACCCAATCCTGCCACTTGATGACCCCAACTGAGTCGATAAACGGGTCAAAGTGAGGCACCTATCATGTAGAGTCTCAATGTCGTTTCGAGTAATGAGGGCTAATCTTTACAACCAAGACCTCGGACTTAATCCACTGAACAAATGGTAAACACTTGGAAAGTCCGAACAAGGGTAGTTCGATAGATCACCAGGTCACTATTCATCTGCATGCTCAGAATATCACAATGTTCCCTAACAATGAAACGTGGTACTTCACATCTCAGATGCTAGTCTCAAGCTTGGGCGGCCCTTATCCTATTTTGGACGGCCCAATTGACTAGGAACAGTTTCAGAATACATAGTGACTATTAAATGTGTTTCATGATAGCCATCATATCCACTATCACATCTAACATACACTATAGTGCATTCAAGGTCTTTATCCAACAATTGTAATCATAATAATGAAGATAAATAATGCCATAAAGGAATGCGAATTTCATAAATAAAGATCGTTTTACATAGAGTCAACAAGAACCCACACGCCACAAGTTGGCTAGTTGGCCACCTACTCTAACACTTCTGCTATATATGAAGGAGATTTGGAGAACTTCTTTCACAACGCCTTTGTGAGAGAAAACACAGTGATAAGCTCTGTTCAGGGAAATTTTGTTGAAATTTTTGAAGAGCAGCTTGCTGGTGTGTTTGAGCTACCGGCAGAAGGGCTGTCGTCTGTGACTGAGTTGCCTACCGATCTGGTGAATGAAGCGAGGAAAGATTTTTCTGCGAGTGGTGAATCGATTAAGACTTATTGCAAGAAGAAGGAGATGAAAGTGGAATTTAGGTTGTTGAATGATATTCTGGCCAATACAGTTACGGCCAAGGTAGGATCTTTTGTTGCAGTAACCCACGAGAGATTTCTTCTTATGGCGGCTATCCATGGCGGTATTAAAATCAATTGGAGCAAATTTCTGTTCGCTATTCTGAAGGAGATGGTGACTCCCTCATCAAAGAAGGCCTAGGGGTTTTCCGTTCAAATCTGTGTTCTACTAAAGGGAGCATCAGATCTGACTCTGGGGGAATCGAAGCCGTTCCCACCTCTGAAAGTTCTTACTGTCAAGACTGTCGGCCTTACATTGTTAAGAACAAATCTGTGCCAGCAGAATCTAAAGAAGTGGTGGAGAAGGCAGTGATGGATAAAGTTGTTAAGGCAGCAGCGAAGAGGAGCCCAGCTCCTGCTGTTGAACCTCTTGCGAAGAAGAAACGCACAACTCTTGCGAGAGCTGCTCCCAAAGAAAAGGATCTTGCTATTGTACCAGTGGTACAAGATGCTGAACCAATTTCTGTGGCACAGGAGGCTGTACCAATCTCTGTGGTACCAGCAGAGAGCCCCAGTGCTCAGATAATAAAAGCTCCGAAAAGAATGATTTTGTAGGTGGAAACTGATGAGGGGGAAACAGCTGAGGTAGAGAAAGCTGAGGAAGAGATAGTTGAGATGGAGTCAGTTGAGAAAGATACAAATGAGGCAGAGAAAGATGAGGAGGAAAAAGATGAGAAGACTACTGACTCTGAAGACACAGAACCCTTGAGCAAGGTTCTGAAGCTTACTGAGACATCACAGTCTGATGAGGAGTCTATGCCGATCGATGAAATCTTAAAGCAGATCCCTGAGGATATGTTGCTTCCATCTACCATGGCTGAGGAGCCTAATTTGATTAAGTTCAGTCGTGGTATAGCATTCAGGGAAGTGAACTGTTACAAGGCCAGCCTTCCACAGATTGACATTGCTGACAAGGGGAAAAAGCCCCTTGTAGAGGAAATAACCGGCATCCAGCTAAAGAGAGTTTTGCTTTGATTTAATGCAGATATCGATTTTCTTGCACAGATCAGAGACGCTGTTATAGAGGAGATTGTTTCATTATTTAATTCTTTCAATATTAGTGGTTTATCAGCATTGAAGTCAGTTTCAGATTTGGCCACAAAAGAAGAGTTGTTGCTGAATTGGGCTGAATTCGTTACAGACAGCTGTACAGAGGCTATTTTACATTACGGCAAAATACAGAGAGATGTTGATTAGGAAATTTTTGGGGGCTAGGCGCAGCAATTTTGAATCTGGCACGCCCACTTCAGCCATCGATCTTCAAGTTTTGGATATGCTTTCAGACGCTCACCGCCTTTCTTTGATAAAATTGGTGGAGCAACTGAGGCAACATAAGCTGGAGTGGACACGGCCATCTAACACAAATCTGTTTGGAGGAGCTATTGACTAGAGCCGCAGCATTCATTCGCAATTTTATCCGAACGTTTCTTCAACTAGCTGGGTACATTCTTTAATTTTTATTGACGGGTCTTGGCAAGTAGTAAAGGGTGCAGATCCGAAACCTGCGAGGTTAGTGAGGCCATTTATTTCAAGACATAAGAAGCCGCTACCGCAGAGGCCTTTTGCCGATGATTTTGCCCCTATATGTGTTTTCATCAAACCAGTCCAAGATCTTGATTCTCGAAGACCTTGTTCTGCGATTGTTCTGAGGTACTGGGCGGAAATTTGTACAGATGTTGTTCAATTTTCACTTTTTGGACATCTTCAGCCAGTGGGATCAGTCAATTTTTGTAGAGATATAGTAGCCGTAGATTCAGATTTGGAGACAGAGACAATTCCGACTGGAATTTTTGATGCATTTCAGCACGGTCAGAGTGCTGAAGGTTTTGTTGACTTCTTTGTACAGCAGATTTCAGATAGTTTGACTTCTTCAAGTCCGATTTCTTCCAGTCTAGTCCGAGTTCTTCCAGTTCTAGTTCGACTTCTTCCAGATCGTCTTCTTCCAGTGATTCTCCGATTCAGTTTTCAGAAGATCTTCCTCAGATTGAAATGCCATCTGTTGCTTTTCCATCAACCAACTTTACAGAGGCCACTGCACAGCTCCGAGCATCTATTGATAAGATTCAATTAGAGCAAGTGCAAACTCGAGAACGTGTAGAGGAGCTCAAATCTGAACTTTCACAGAATATTACCAAACTCGAGCTCTCTTTTGCACAGTCTACCTCGCGACAATATATGGTCTTTAGGGCTCAACTCAATGGCATCCAAAAGGAGGTACAGGTTCAAAAAGCTGTTCTGTCTCAAGAATTGACATCATTTCATTTGGAAACATATGAGGGCCTCAATAGTCTTCGTACCCAGCTCTCTGAAATCAATGCCTATATTAATAGAGGGCGAGAGACAAAAGGCGGAAGAGAATAGTAGAGGTCCACATCCTGAAGACAGAAGCAGACCTAGTGGAGGTTGAAGTGGTGGAAGCAGAAGTGAACCACCATCGAGAGGAAGTGGTTCGTACAGAGTAAGAGGGAGTAGAAGCTCTGGATTCAGTCGATAGTTTTCTTAAGTATTTTTTCAGTTCTTGTACAAAAATCTTGTACTTAGCCGTTTTGATTGAATATATATAGCAAGACTTGGAGCAATTTATTTCTGTCTCTTTTAAGTCGTATGCTGCTAAGTTTTGTCATCACCAAAACGGAGAAATTGTTAAGATAAAATTTATAAGTTTGGGTGATAATATAAACAAGACAAATAACTGAACATAATGCTATCAGATTTGAAGTAATCGGATCGTTCAGATTTGGATTAGAAGT
Organism: Dorcoceras hygrometricum; assembly: GCA_001598015.1. Classification (NCBI taxonomy): domain Eukaryota; kingdom Viridiplantae; phylum Streptophyta; class Magnoliopsida; order Lamiales; family Gesneriaceae; genus Dorcoceras; species Dorcoceras hygrometricum. The sequence continues at coordinate 15,074 of KV006430.1, forward strand.
TATCGGGTCGGAGCCGTTCAAATTTGGACTAGGCGTATCTTACAGATCAGTTCAGAGTAACTCAGATCCGAGTGTATCAGATTCGAGTATATCAGATCCGTTAAGAGGCTTATTTAACAGAATTAGATCAAATCAGTTAAGATACAGATAGAGAGAGAAAAAGGGAGAAATTCATAAAGGAGAAAGATCTAGAAGCTCATATGTATATGGAAGCAGATTTGAGTTCAGAGCCCAAGAAGAATTCAGATCCGAACAGATTTTAGATTTCGGTTTCAGATCTTAACAGCTATTCTTTTCAGAGGATTCAACGATCTCGATTAAAACGTATAAATCCTGTAAGACAAAGTGGACTAAAGAGAGTCAATATCAGAGCTACTTAGAGTATATTGTACAGGACGTAGAGTTGGTACAATCGATGTTTACCTACTTTGATATAAAAGTCTACTCAGCTCTGACAACAACAGACAAACCTCAACTCAACATTAATGGTGCAATTAATGCTCTGTACGATGAAGAGATTCAAAAATGGTTTGTGTCTACTGGCTCATTAAATGACCGTTGAGAATGGATGATTATATATAGCTGAAGAGATTCAAGCGAGAAAGCTCTCTGTCGATTCACAATCTCGCATTTCTCAGTCTCTCTGGAAATTTATGATCTCAACTCTTGGGATAACCTTTCAAGTCTAAATCCATTTGATATCCCAGCTTTCAAGTCTCGAAGAACAATCTTTCAAAAGATTTTCATCAGAAATCAATCTTCGAGATTTTCCTTCTGATTTACGTTAGTAAACTGTTCTTATTATTAAAAAACCAGAAGTTTACATACTCTGTTTGCGTTGTATTCATAGAAATATTCATACCAGAGTCTGTATAGAACTTGCTATTTTAAGCAGTTCGAAAATACGTTTATTTGTGATCAGCAGAGGAGTATGCATTAGATTTGGTTGTAGGAGTTCACTTTAAGCGAGGCTTAAGTGAGTGGGTGGTTGCAGAAGCTATAAACATCAAAGCCTTCTAGTAGAACCTTCATGAAAAGGAAGAAGGGAAGACGTAGGATTTTAAGATCCGAACTTCCAGAAACAGGTTGCAGAAGCTATAATGTGACGCCCGAACCCAACGGGGGCACGAGAATTGGGTAAATAAAAATTTTCGGATAAAAGAAGGGCTAAATGATAATTCACTATAGGCTGTATTTCCTATAACTTGAAACGAAAAAAACAAACGACAAGCTCAAGGATCAGCAGATACTTAAATTGCGCGCTAACTGCTAAAAAAATTTGCGGAAAAACAATTTGTATTGATAACTTGCAATTGCGATTACAACAGCTGCTATTCAAAGTAAATATACAACCGTTGCTACTGATCTAATACAGTACAATCTATTCAAAACGATACAACTTAGACACGGAAACCGTAGGCCTTAGATAAACACAACGCCACCCATCTGCTGGTTTTCAAGTTTCACCTGCTGTTCCTCCACCAGTTGTCGTACCTGCACCATTTTGAAAAGCTAGTGAGCCTAAAGGCTCAGCAAGTAAAATCTGCGTAGTAACAATTTCATAAAACGCAGGCAGACATCTGTACAATTCATATGTTAAGGAACTTCAATATACAAAGTCATTTTCGTAAACATTTCAATAAACATTCAATGGCAGAAACAGGGGATGATAGCCCAGCTTCTCATTAAGTTCAATATCATTTTCAGTTGATCATGGCATATAAGTTCTATGTGGTCCAGTTTGCACTTTGATCAAAATGACTCCCGATATCAGTTTTAGCATATAGCTCATATAAAAGGGCAGTCGACATCTAAACAACTGCTCACCCTTCTCCTTGATGACCGTAACTATCTATGCCATAATCTAAATTATCTTTTGTTCCTTAACAATCCTTTCTTTAAACATTTCTGTAAATCATCGGGTTCCATCATTTTAAACATTTGCTTCCCATTTTTAAAACTTTACTGAGTATCGATTTCGACTTTGGAAACATATCGTTAAAATGGAACTGGTTGAAAGAAAACCAGTCGCAAAGGAATAGTACCAGTCGCAAGACTAATACCTGCTGAATGAACAGCACCAGTCGCAACAAATAGGAACCAGTCGCAAGACAAGAATCCAGTCGCGAGGTCTTTTAAATAAGTATAAAGTAAAACGATGTCGTTGGAGTGATCAGCAGATGGAATAACAAGACTACCTGCTGATCTTACTATGACTTAAAGGAACGACGTCGTTAGCGCGTCAATCAGTCGCAAGGAATACGCTAATCGATCAGCTGCAAGAAAAACGCTAACACGTGTATATAAATGAATAGTACCAGTCGCAAGACTAATACCAGCTGAAATGAACAGTACTTGAAAAACGAGTAAAGCAACTGCTGAATTATCACTATGGAATGCATCTGCTGATGAACAGTGCATCTGCTGATTTTATGTAGACAATGCAACTGCTGGATTCTAACTAGGAAAATACAGCTGCTGAATTTAAAATCACAATGCAGCTGTTGATTCCCAAACTTCCAGAAACAAACTCTTGACCCTATTTATTTATTTACTTGCATCGTTATTTATTTATTGTTCACTGTTTAATCGGTTTATTTCCGCACATTATTGTTAACCGAGAAAAGATATTTGAACTGAGAGCCTCAAAGCTGGTCACTCGGCTTGATTAAGCACAGACTTGTAAAACAGCTTTAAAAGGATTTTAAATAGAAAAATCGAAGGAGTTCATTCAACCCCCCCCCCCTTTATGAACTCCTGGGCTTATTTGACTCTATTTTCGATCCTATTGATCCTATCAGATGTTCTGAGCATGCAGATGGATAGTGACCTGGTGATCTATCGAATTACCCTCGTTCGGAATTTTCAAGTGGTTATCATCTGTCGAGTGGATTAAGTCTGAGGTCTTGGTTGTATAGACTAGTCCTTACTACTCGAAATATCATTGAGACTATACATGATAGGTGCCTTACTTGACCCATTTACCGACTTCATTGGGGTCATCAAGTGGCGAGATTGGGTGAGGTCCCGTTGCATGTAGGAGTCGATGCTTCGTTGTCGAGGATTCGCCACTCGCCCTTGTGCATGGATATCCTATGCTATCTGAGGATATTATAGTTTGACAAATCTCTTGCCAGAGTACTAGATATGTTTTATTTAAATGGGTTTACAAAGTAGTACATGCGTTGTCACTATTTGATCTCCAAAATATATGCATGGCTATCGAATCTATAGAGACTCTCGATTTACCATTGGTTATTGATTGGGTCGGGATATTTGAGCTGAAAAGGACCGTACTTTACACTAACAATGGCCAATGGTTTCTTGCAGGCACTATCAGTGATACCTAAGGGATCATGGAGCGATGTTGCTAAACGCTTTACCATGGCCCGATGGGCAAGTCTGAAAATGTGTTTTCGGAGTCACAAGGAGTTGTGAGCCCACGGATAGCTGTATCCTTGAACCATTGAGAGTCACACAAGTACTAGTTTCCCAATTACCGTACTGATATAGAACTCAAAGTGTTGAGTATAGGAGGAGAAAAGTTGGGAGTATGAATTCCAAAATTAGCTAAGGGAGTAGGACTTCCATATTTAGCTACTAAATAGATTTAGTGGTCCGAAAATTTGATTTTGCATCATAATGATCAGTTTTGTAAAATAATCACATCGGTGATATCTGATCATCGATCGGGATTATGATGAGACCACAATCGAGGGATTCGAAACAAATTGATGGATCTGTGTAAACAAATCCAGATCTGAGTTTTGAATTACACAAAACTTGTTATTGTGTTTCTAATGGTTCTACGTAGCGTGCAGATCTTAGCTGAAAATACAACTAGATAGAACCCAGATGAAAGCTGGAGAGCCAAAGAAAAGACTTCAGATCCGAGGAGGATCTGAACCAAATCTGAAGAGAGCTGGGCAGCAGTAAGATGAATCATATCTGATAATGTAACTCAATCAGATCTGATAATGTAGCAGACCAAGAGTTAAAAATAGTAAAACGCGATTTCGGAGGCCTAAACGAAGGAATTTGGCCGAAAGCGGCTTAGGTCACGAGCGAAGCTGGTGAGTCTTGCTCGTTGGACCGTTTCGGAGGGAGTAGCACTGGTCTCATGTGAAAATATGCAAGCTGGTTCATATGTGAAGGAGAAATCTGGATCATCTGTTGTGAAGACTGATTCAGATGTCTGGAGGAATCTGGAACAAGTGCGAAGAGAAAATCTGATATGAAGAGAGATCTGGATTCAGATGTGAAGAGAAGTCTGTTCAGCTATGAAGAGAAGACGATATCAGATATCAATCAGATATGAAGAAAAGATGCAAGCAGAAGCTGATCAAAGGTCGAAGCCTATCAGATGTTATAAAGAACATTCAGAGGCGAAGCAGTTGACGAATCAGTTATGAAGATTAACTGGAGCATAGAATTCAACTGCTGAGCCTATTCAGATGTGAACATATCAGACCTATTCAGAAGTTGACAAAAGCCTGCAAAAGCCTTAAAATAAGGGACACAAGGACAACTCTATCGGTACTTTACAGAACACCTTTCAACGGAAAGAAACTTGTGTCCAACGGATTAATTTGCACAGAGGCTATTATACAAGAAGATTTTGAGAGAGAAGATGATGCGACGATTTCAATTGACAGGAAACACAGAAAGGTGAAGCAGTCGACCACCATGGAGAAGGAGCTAATTGCAAGTGTCGACTGCTGAACCTTATCAGCTTTGATGAAGCACTTCCTTGTTGTGTGAGATTTAATATTCAAGAGTTGAGATTTCACTGTAAAATCTCACACACACAGAGATTCACTCACACATATATATACGAGAGATGTGCGAAATAGAATAGTGAGTGAATCAAAACCACAAACCAAACACCAGATCCCATCTTGTACGAAGACGTTAAACTCTATGTATGTAGCCTTTCTCACTAAGGGATAAAAGAAGTGATTGAGTGAACACAGCTGAGAGCTGGAGTAGATTCTAAGATTTCAGATTTGGGCAATGGGTAAGTCCCAAATCTGATTGGGTCTGCGGATCAAATTCTTCTAGTGGAACCTTCCTGAAAAGGTAGATTCTAAGATTTCAGATTTGGGCAATGGGTAAGTCCCAAATCTGATTGGGTCTGCGGATCAAATTCTTCTAGTGGAACCTTACCTGAAAAGGAAGAAGGGGAGACGTAGGATATTTGAGATCCGAACTTCCAGAAACAAACAGCTGAGTAATTTCCTTACGCTTTCCGCATACACGCATTGCATTATATTTGAAATCTGTTTTAGCTTCATTTTAAAATTATAGCTCGGTTCTGGATACTTCCACTTGGTATTTTAATGCCAATCTAGATCTGTTCTCGTTTATTTACGTTAAAGAACATTGAGGTATTGCACCTCATTTTTGTCTGATCAGATCTCACGTCCCTTCGATTTGTTAGAGTGAGATCTGATCCTTTCCTAACAAGTGGTATCAGAGCCTGCGCTATCTCAGTATTGAACAGTTTGTTGTTCGTGCTTTATATATTTCAATATGTCTACTTCTCACAACAAGATTCCTATGTTTTCTAAGGAGGACTATGATGACTGGAAGACCAGAATGCAAGCGCACTTAGCTGCTCAAGACGATGATATGTGTTCAGTCATCACTGATGGTCCAATGAAAATAATGAAGATCAACATAGCATTCGCGATGACTGATGGTGCACCTAAGTATGTCGAAAAGAGGAGACATGAGTATACCAATGAGGAGAAAAAGAAGGCGAATCTGGACAATGTGGCCAGGGATATTCTATTCAAGACGCTGGATAAAAATATGTTCAGCAAAATCAAAACATGTGCCACAGCAAAGGAAATTTGGGAGAAGCTAATACAAATCTGTGAGGGAAATGATGAGACCAGTGTTACTCCCTCCGAAACGGTCCAACGAGCAAGACTCACTAGATTCGCTCGTGACTTAAGCCGCTTTTCGGCCAAATTCCTTCGTTTAGGCCTCCGAAATCGCGTTTTACTATTTTCAGCTCTTTGTCTGCTACAGTATCTTCGAAACGGTCCAACGAGCAACACTCACTAGATTCGCTCGTGACTTAAGCCGCTTTTCGGCCAAATTCCTTCGTTTAGGCCTCCGAAATCGCGTTTTACTATTTTCAGCTCTTTGTCTGCTACAGTATCAGATCTGATTGAGTTACAGTATCAGATCTGATTCATCTTACTACTGCCCAGATCTCGTCAGAGTTTGTCAGGCCTCTTGCTCTAAACAGAGTAAAATCATACAAACACATGCGGAAGCTATCAAAAAGCGAGTAAAATTTTCGCTTTTGGCCTGACGGTTTAAAACGATATAGTTTAAAATAATGCGATACTCAAAATAGATATCCCAGCTTAGTAAAAACAACCAACAGTATATCATAACAGCATCAACACAATAACATGTATCAAATTCCCACAACCCAATACAACAGCAAAGCACAGGGCATCCCCTGGCTAGGAATACTGATACATATAAATACGCTATACGCTACTGGGATACTCTAACCACCTCCTGGGGCACCACCAGCTGGGTTATAACCACGACCAGCTGTAAAACATGGGTTTCCTGAAAACAACACAAACAAGGAAACAAACCAAGCCCCAGAGGGACATGGGGTCAAACCCCAGTACGGAGAGCAACAGATATAGCTAAAAGAATGCATAAGATAAAATGCAGATGCAATGCATGAGAAATCGGATAACAAAGGAATGCTCAACTAACAAGGGAGCTGAGGAACTTGTATGCATAACAGGGCAGCTAAACAATCAACAGAAAATCATGTATGCACACAACAACATCCTCATCAATGCACAACAGCCATCTAGCATTCAATCTCACGCCAATTCCCAGTAATATCAAACTCAGATCCGTACCTTATACTTTTGTGCAACAATTACTACAAAACAGGCCCGAGAGATCTGGATAACAACCTGCTAAATACACAACAACAGATCTCAAAAGCTGCACAAAGCTCACGGCCAATTACAGAAGCTCACGGCTGGGAGCCACGCTCAACCAACGCAATTACTACCAAAACAACTTACTGGAAGCTTAAACCAAGGCTAGGAACAAGATCTCATCACAAGGGAACGAAGTTCTAACTGCACTACAAAACGCACAAATGGGCAGCAACTTCGCGTTCCTCAACTAGCCAACCACAGCCTCCAAAAGTGATATGGAATGATAGAGCTTCGCAAGAGGAGTCCAACGCTACCTTGAACGTACCAAACAACGGCTGGAAACGATGGGAATTGCCGGAGAAAAGCTACTGTGAACAATAACCTAGGGTTCGAAGCGAAGAACACAATCGAGGAATATTTCGCTAAGTATGGAATCTGGTGCTCGAAATCGAAGACCAAGACCAAGTCTTCCTTAAATACATCTCGCAAAAGCTGGTTAAATTATCCACCGACATAACCAGCAGGCACCAACAACAAATACAACCAGCAGATGCAACGAAACCAGCTGCTAAAATATCAAACAACGCAAATTAAAACGACGTCGTAGAACACTACCTACGACTGGTTCTCAACCAAAAGCTGGACAACCAGACGACTGGTTTAAACATCGTGGGAAATCTCCAAAAGCTGGTACCAGCCGCAACATATAAAACACAGCGTTTCAACTAATCAAAACGGCGTCGCACAACTGACGTCATCCAGTCGCTAGCTCTCGCGCAATACCAGCTGCAAGCTACAGTAACCACCACCAGCTGCCAGCTACAGTAGCGAACAAATCTCTCGCAGCTGGACAACCAGTCGCAACATCCAAACGACGACGTTTCCTCCTCTCGCTACAGGAATGTTGACCCGCGTTGACATCTGCTTCGACTGAACAACCAGCAGTAACACACGTGACCAGATCTCTCGATAGCGCTACACCAACACGACGTCGCTCCAACTAATCCAAACGCTGTCGTTTTACCCTTAATGCCAAATACACAAATGCAACGGCTGGGTACAACACGCTACCAGCTCTCACTTAACACAAATGCATCCAGCTTTCACTAAAACGACGGCGCTTAGGAATCTCGCACCAAAAAAGCTACAACTGGATTCACCAAAATGACCAGATCTTACCACCAAACCAGCTTTTGCCCAAAATCACAAAAATACGAAAATTCCCAGAATTGCTCCAAATGTTATTTCAGACCCGAAAATGCAAACCAAACTTAAAAACAGAGATCTAAACCACCATAAATCTCTAAAAACCGATACATTCCAACAATTAATCTCTTATACAAATTCAGGTCTCACAGATTTGGTTCAACTCCTCCTCAGATATGAAGTCTTTTCTTTGGCTCTCCAGCTTTCGTCTGGGATCTGTCTAGTTGTATCTGCACGGTTCGTAGAACCATTAGAAACACAATAACAAGTTTTGTGTAATTCAAAACTCAGATCTGGATCTGTTTACACAGATCCATCAATCTCTCCCTTTTTTATTTACACAAAACATGGAATAACAAATGCATGATCTAACACAAATGTTCCCTGTTTGACATGAACCAAATGTTCCCAGTTTGACTTGTGGTCTCATCATCCCGATCTCAGCGAAATTCCCAGTTTGAGGAATCCACGATTTATATCATTCTTGCAGGCGAGGAAGCTCATTGATAGTGGTTGTCTATCATTAATGAGAAAAATAAAGAAATGTTCCCTGTTTGACTTGAACCGAATGTTCAAAGTTTGACTTGTGGTCTCATCAGAATCTTCCGTTTTCAGATTGATCTCAGCGGACTTCTTTTTCAACAAATAATTTTCAGTTTTGAGCTTTTCAAGCTGTGAACAGCTTGGACCGTCTGAACTTCCTATTTGACTTATTTGTTCAGCTTTAACCTCCTCAAATGTTTATGACAGTTTTTTATACTCATGGACCATTCATTAAGTGTAGAAATGAGGTCCTCTCGTGTAAATTCAACATTTGAGAAGTTGAATACCTCATCATTATCATCATTCATGAGACAATGTACTTCTTCTTGCTCATTCTCACTTAATGAGCTGCTTGAGGTACTCTGTTCTGAATTAGAGTCCGCCCATTACTGTTGTTCTCCTCAGCAATTAGCACTTTACGGTCATTCTTCTTTTTTAATGTTTTACTACCTCGTTCTCGCCTCCATTCTGATGACTTTTTGTCATCTCTCTTATGCTTCATGCAGTCAGCAAGAAAGTGTCCTGATCTTCCATAGTTAAAGTATTCAGAGTCAGTAGTAGTCTCTTCAGATATATGATTTTATTAGAGAAGGAAGGAGAGTTTACTTTTCTCATTGATTTCCCACTATCAATGAGCTTCCTCGCCTGCAAGAATGATATAAATCGTGGATTCCTCAAACTGGGAATTTCGCTGAGATCGGGATGATGAGACCACAAGTCAAACTGGGAACATTTGGTTCATGTCAAACATGGAACATTTGTGTTAGATCATGCATTTGTTATTCCATGTTTTGTGTAAATAAAAAAGGGAGAGATTGATGGATCTGTGTAAACAGATCCAGATCTGAGTTTTGAATTACACAAAACTTGTTATTGTGTTTCTAATGGTTCTACGAACCGTGCAGATACAACTAGACAGATCCCAGACGAAAGCTGGAGAGCCAAAGAAAAGACTTCATATCTGAGGAGGAGTTGAACCAAATCTGTGAGACCTGAATTTGTATAAGAGATTAATTGTTGGAATGTATCGGTTTTTAGAGATTTATGGTGGTTTAGATCTCTGTTTTTAAGTTTGGTTTGCATTTTCGGGTCTGAAATAACATTTGGAGCAATTCTGGGAATTTTCGTATTTTTGAGATTCTGGGCAAAAGCTGGTTTGGTGGTAAGAGCTGGTCATTTTGGTGAATCCAGTTGTAGCGTGTTTTGGCGCGAGATTCCTAAGCGCCGTCGTTTTAGTGAAAGCTGGATGCATTTGTGTTAAGTGAGAGCTGCAACAAACAACCAAGCCACAGAGGGATAGGGGTCAAACCCCAGTACGGAGAGAAACTGTAAAACAACAGTTAAATGGCAACAGATAAAATGCAAGTGCTATGCATGAGAGCAAGGCTACAACCGAAACGCAGGGAGCCAAAGGATCTCAAGGAACTGCTCAACAGCAACGAAGGATCAACTGAACAACAGTACATCAGTGGCCACGGGGTGTGTGAGTATATGGGAGCAACCCACTCGTCTCAACACACAGTACCAGATGCACAACATAGCTCAACCCACTGTTGCCCAACTCATGAGATGTGGGAGCTACCCACTCCGCTCATAGTGGCTAACAGATCCCAGCAGGGAGATGAGGTACGGGAGTTACCCGCTCAGCCTCAACAGCATCCTGGTACGCTCAGAGCGATAATCAACAAGGCACGGCTACAATAGATCTGAGTTCAAGAGATAATGCGTGCATGCAATAGATGCAATGTTCAACACAGAATCATATACAGCACACAAAACATACACAGCAGCAAGCATAATCACCCATGCTCAATCCAAAGCTGTAAAACAAGCTCACATCCGTACCTCAAGTCTTCTATGCAACAATTACTACAAACAGGGTCCGAGCAACACAAATCTCACACCTGCTAAGCCAATTACAAACAACTACTCAAGGACCGAAACACAGAAAAGCAACAGCTGGGAGCTACGATCTCGACCAACGCTATACTACCCCTCTAACTCAACAGAGAGCTCTAAACAAATACAAGGCAGGGTCTGAACACTTACCCCAACAAGCTCGGACGGAATGCTAACAGACTACAGAAGGGAGATGTCTTCGCACACCTCACCAGCTTCAAGCAAACGTTCGAAAGCAGTATCCAAACAAAGCGTCCCAGCGAGAGGAATCCAATGCTACCACTCTTACTTCAATCGAAGCTGTCTACCATCGGAAATCGAAGAAGATAAGGTTCGGTGAACAGTATCTAGGGTATCACCACAGAGATCAACAATCGGGAAATATTCTAAGTGTCGGGAAATAATACAAAGCAACGAAGACCAAGTCCTCTTATATACTCAAATCTGTCCAATACCGCTGAACAAATCTCACCGACAACTCAAAACTCAAAGCTGATATTCCCGCTCGCATCCAGATCTCGCAACAGATCTCACTCTATGCCAAAGCAGATCTCTACTAACTCAAACGACGTCGCACCGCTTCTACTGTCGCATATAGACACATCACCTGCTACTCAGATCTGAATCGCTAACGCCAACGAAATCTGAACCCAAGACGGCGTCGCTTCCGAACACTCAGATATCTCTCAAATCTGAAGACCAACGCTGCTCACTGCTGAGTCTCGCACGCTAAACCAAAACTCTATCGTTCCAACTAATCCAAACGACGTAGTTTAGCTACTCGCTACCGAAACCCGCTAGCTCCCTACTGAACACTAGCGACAACATATCTTGTTACGAATGCTGAACACAATCACTCAGCTATGACCAACGCTCACTACTGAACAGACCCCACGCCAAAACTCTAACTCTTCAGGTCTGTTCCAAGGACTTATAAAAAACCCGATAGCTTCTCCAAGCATATCGACTCAAAGCTGAACGTCAAGATCTGCTCAAGCTCAAATCTGAATCCAGCAAAACCTGATTAATTAACTCAATTAATCTCATCAGCTTTTCGGGTCTCACATCTCTTCCCCACTGAAAAAGGATTTCGTCCTCGAAATCAAACAGCTCTAGATCAAGGGTTCAAGATAACTGGGGAAAAGAACTTAAGCAAACATCTACCGGGAAATAACAAAGAACCAACTACTGGAATCTGCTACAACACTCACTCAAACAGATGCGGCCACTCATGCTGCATCTTTTCTTCTAGTTCCCAAGTGGCTTCCTCTCTACCATGTTTGCTCCACTGGACCATCACTAAAGGGATGGTCTTATTCCTCAGCTGTTTCTCTTTTCTATCCAAGATCTGCAAGGGATATTCAATATAATTCAAAGTTCTATCTAGCTCCACCTCATCAGTTCGCAACACATGCGAGGGATCTGGCTCATACTTTCTCAACATCGAAACATGAAACACATCATGTAAGGAAGACAAATCTGGTGGCAACAACAAACGATAAGACAAAGGGCCAATCCTCTCTATGATCTCATAAGGACCAACATAACGAGGAGCTAACTTTCCCTTGAGACCAAATCTCATAACACTGCAGAAAGGAGAAACCTTAAGGAAAACTAGATCACCAACCTCAAATTCTAAAGGCCTACGCCTCTTGTTCGCATAACTAGCTTGGAAATCTTGTGCAGCTTTCATTCTCTGGCGAATCAAATCCACTTGATCTCTCATCTGCTGCACAAACTCTGGAGAAGATAACTGCTTCTCCCCCACTTCTTCCCAACATATAGGCGATCTGCACTTTCTGCCATACAAAGCTTCAAATGGTGCCATCCC
>KV006430.1:27756-40291 GCA_001598015.1 Dorcoceras hygrometricum
TCTTCCAAAACCTGGAAGTAAATCTAGGATCACGATCTGAAACAATCGAAACTGGCACACCATGCAAACGCACTACAAAATCTACGTACAGCTTCGCCATCTTCTTCAGAGAATAGGTCATGTTGTAGTGGATGAAGTGTTTGCAAACTCTTCCAAAACCTGGAATTAAACCTTGGACCACGATCTGAAACGATCTAAATAGGCACACCATGCAAACGCACCACGAAATCTATGTATAGCTTCGCCATCTTCTTCAGAGAATAGGTCATGTTGTAGGGAATGAAGTGTGCAGACTTCGACAATCTGTCTATCACAACCCAAACCGCATCACAACCTCTGCTGGAACGAGGTAAATGCGTGACAAAATCCTTAGCTACGTGCTCCTAATTCCATTGGGGTACCTCTAAGCTTTGCAACAGACCACCAGGTCTCATCCTCTCGGCCTTGACTTGCTGACAATTCAGACATCGGGCTACAAAATCAGCAACATCACTCTTCAAACCTGCCCACTAGTAATGCTGCTTCAAGCCATGATACATCTTCCTTGCACCAGGATGGACACTATATCTACTGCAATGCGCTTCTCGCAAGATCTCTTCCTTCAAATCTATCAGATTTGGCACAACCAGTCTGCCACAAAACCTCAAACAACCATCTGACGAGACAGAATAGTCCTCCAACGGACCAGCTCTCACCTTCAGTTTCAACTCATGGATGGATGGATCAGTCCTCTGAGCTGCTCTAATGCTAGCAACAATCTGTGGCTCAACTTGAAAAGAAGACACCACAACATAATCCTCAGCTGGGTAATATCGCCAACCAGTAGTGCTTAGATGCTCATGGACCTTCGAAATCTGCATCGAAGCCAGCATCGCCACTTGAGCATTTTCTGCTCAATGCATCAGCAACTACATTCATCTTCCCAAGAAGATATTTGATCTCACAATCAAAATCTTTAAGTAGCTCCATCCATCTACGTTGTCTCATATTCAAATCTGACTGATAAAACAGATACTGCAGACTCTTGTGGTTGGAGTACACCACAAATTGCTCACCATACAGGTAGTGGCGCCAAATCTTCAAAGCAAAAACCACTGCTGCTAACTCCAAATCATGAACTGGGTAACGAGTCTCATGCGGTTTCAACTCCTCGTTCTCGCCTCCATTCTGATGACTTTTTGTCATCTCTCTTATGCTTCATGCAGTCAGCAAGAAAGTGTCCTGATCTTCCATAGTTAAAGTATTCAGAGTCAGTAGTAGTCTCTTCAGATATATGATTTTATTAGAGAAGGAAGGAGAGTTTACTTTTCTCATTGATTTCCCACTATCAATGAGCTTCCTCGCCTGCAAGAATGATATAAATCGTGGATTCCTCAAGTTTCTTGCTGCCATGAAGGTGAAAGATTCTTCCCCAAGAGGACTTATTGTTCTGCATCAAAATTATACCATCGCTTGATTCTCTGACAAGCAGTCCATCCCTAAAATGATATCGAACTTTAGCATCGGAAATACTATCAAATTGGCATGCATAATATGGCCTTGTAGCAACATCTCGATATTTCGGACAATGCTAGCCATAGTCAACTCCTCTTCAGAAGGGATCGTCACATGAAAATTCACTGTAAAGTCCTCCTCAGCAATGCCTTCGCGATGCACAAATGCATCCATGATAAAAGAATGAGTAGCCCATGGATCAAATAGAGCTTTGGTGGCTACTCTCAAAACCAACACTCTACTTGTGATATGTCAGGCCTCGTGCACAATACAGAGTTAAACCAGGCAAAACGATAGCGGAAGCATACAAAAGTAGCTTAAAATTTTCGCTTTGGCCTCACTAAAAAATTACATAATTTAAAATAGTACAATACTCAAAAGATCCCAGTTAATTAAAAACACTCAGTACAACAGCACAGCATTAAAACATATATCAAGTACCATACAATCACTACTACAAAGCACAGGACAACCCCCGGCTAACAGTACTGATACATAATATGCTATACGCTAACTGGGACATTCTAACCACCTCCTGGGGCACCTCCAGTTGGGTCTACTCCACGACCAGCAGAGTAACCATGATAACCTGAAAACACACACAGGCAACAAACAACAAAGCCCCAGAAGGACAGGGGTCAAACCCTAGTACGGAGAGCAATATAAAACAGCTAACGGAAAGCAACAAGTAAAAATGCAGATGCTATGCATGAACAGCTGAGCACAACAGAAGGCTACAACCCACGGCAGGGAGCCAGAAACTCGAAGGCAACTCAAAGCTGATCAAGAACCGATAGCAACTAATAGCAGAAGTCAGTGGCCACGGGGTGTGTGAGTATATGACAGCAAGCATGAGCACATATCCATGCCAAATCTCAACGTTGTAAGCAAGCTCACATCCGTACTTCAAGTCTCTGTGCAACAATTACTACAAACTGGGTCCGAGCAACGCAGATCTCACACCTGCTAAGCCAATTACAAACAACTACTCAAGGACCGAAACACAGAAAAGTAACAGCTGGGAGCTACGAACTCGACCAGCGGTATACTACCCCTCTAACTCCACAGAGAGCTCTAAACAAACACAAAGCAGGGTCTGAACACTTACCCCAACAAGCTAGGACGGAAAGCTAACAGACTACACAAGGGAGATGTCTTCGCGCACCTCACCAGCTTCAAGCAAACGTCCGAAAGCAGTATCCAAATGGAGCGTCTCAGCAAGAGGACTCCAACTCTACCACTCTCACTTCAATCAAAGCTGTCTACCGTCTGCAATCGAAGAAGATAAGGTTCGATGAACAGTAGCTAGGGTATCGCGACAGAGATCTACAATCGGGAAATATTCTAAGTGTCGGAAACAATACAAAGCAACAAAGACCAAGTCCTCTTATATACTCAAATATGTTCAAGCTTCTAAACAGATCTCACCGACAACTTAAATCTCAAAGCTGATATTCCCGCTGGCATTCAGATCTCGCAACAGATCTCACTCTACGCCAAAGTGATCTCTACTAACTCAAACGACGTCGCGTAAGTTCACTATCACAACTGGACACGTCACCCGCTACTCAGATCTGAATCGCTAGCGCCAACGAAATCTGAACTCAAAACGACGTCGCTCTCGAACACTCAGATCTCTTCTCAAATCTGAAGACCAACGCTTCTCACTGCCGAGTCTCGCCCGCTAAACCAAAATGCTGTCGTTTCAACTAAACCAAATGACGTAGTTTAGCTACTCGCTGCTGAAACAAGCCAGCGCACTCTCTTCTGCTCAGCAACAACAGATCTCGTTTCGACTGCTGAAAGCGATCACTCAGTGATGACCCACGCTCACTACTGAACAAATCCCGCAACAAAACTCTAATTCTCCAGATCTGTTCCAAGGACTTATACAACCCGATAGCTTCTCCAAGCATATCGACTCAAAGCTGAACGTCCAGATCTGCTCAAGCTCAAATCTGAATCCAACAAAACCCGATTAATTAACTCAATTAATCTCATCAGCTTTCGGGTCTCACATCTCTCCCCCACTAAAACAGGATTTCTTCCTCGAAATCAAACAGCTCTAGATCAAGGGTTCAAGATAACTGGGGAAAAGAACTTAAGCAAACATCTACCGGGAAATAACAAAGAACCAACTACTGGAATCTGCTACAACACTCACTCAAACAGATGCGGCCACTCATGCTGCATCTTTTCTTCTAGTTCCCAAGTGGCTTCCTCTCTACCATGTTTGCTCCACTGGACCATCACTAAAGGGATGGTCTTATTCCTCAGCTGTTTCTCTTTTCTATCCAAGATCTGCAAGGGATATTCAATATAATTCAAAGTTCTATCTAGCTCCACCTCATCAGTTCGCAACAGATGCGAGGGATCTGGCTCATACTTCCTCAACATCGAAACATGGAACACATCATGTAAGGAAGAAAAATCTGGAGGCAACAGCAAACGATAAGCCAAAGGTCCAATCCTCTCAGCTATCTCATAAGGACCAACATAACGAGGAGCTAACTTTCCCTTGAGACCAAATCTCATAACACTGCAGAAAGGAGAAACCTTAAGGAAAACTAGATCACCAACCTCAAATTCTAAAGGTCGACGCCTCTTATTTGCATAACTAGCTTGGCGATCTTGTGCAGCTTTCATTCTCTGGTGAATCAAATCCACCTGATCTCGTATCTGCTGCACAAACTCTGGAGAAGACAGCTGCTTCTCCCCCACTTCTTCCCAACATACTGGCGATATGCACTTTATGCCATAAAAAGCCTCAAATGGCGCCATTCCAATCATGACCTGATAGCTGTTATTGTAGGAAAACTCAACCAAAGACAACGAGTCTTGCCACCTACCACTAAAGTCCATCACAACAGCTCTCAACATATCCTCTAAAATATGGATAGTCCTCTCAGATTGACCATCTGTCTGGGGGTTATACGCTGTACTCATCGCCAATCTAGTACCCAAAGCTGTTTGCAAACTCTTCCAAAACCTGGAAGTAAATCTAGGATCACGATCTGAAACAATCGAAACTGGCACACCATGCAAACGCACTACAAAATCTACGTACAGCTTCGCCATCTTCTTCAGAGAATAGGTCATGTTGTAGGGAATGAAGTGTGCAGACTTCTACAATCTGT
Organism: Dorcoceras hygrometricum; assembly: GCA_001598015.1. Classification (NCBI taxonomy): domain Eukaryota; kingdom Viridiplantae; phylum Streptophyta; class Magnoliopsida; order Lamiales; family Gesneriaceae; genus Dorcoceras; species Dorcoceras hygrometricum. The sequence goes on from KV006430.1 coordinate 32,388, forward strand.
CTATCACAACCCAAACCGCATCACAACCTCTGCTGGAACGAGGTAAATGCGTGACAAAATCCATAGCTACGTGCTCCCAATTCCATTGGGGTACCTCTAAGCTTTGCAACAGACCACCAGGTCTCATCCTCTCGGCCTTGACTTTCTGACAATTCAGACATCGGGCTACAAAATCAGCAACATCACTCTTCAAACCTGCCCACAAAATGCTGCTTCAAGCCATGATACATCTTCCTTGCACCAGGATGGACACTATATCTACTGCAATGCGCTTCTCGCAAGATCTCTTCCTTCAAATCTATCAGATTTGGTCACAACCAGTCTGCCACAAAACCTCAAACACCATCTGACGGAAACAGAATAATCTTAAAGTTCTCCAACCCTGACCTTTAACTTCAATTCATGGATGAAAGTATCAGTCCTTTGAGCTGCTCGAATAGTCGAAACAATCTGTGGCTCCACTTGGAAAGAAGAAACCACAACACAATCCTCAGCCAGGTAGAATCTCCAACCAGTAGTATTAAGATGATCCTGACCCTTAGAGATATACAGCGAAGCAAGCATCTCACTAGCCTTCCTGCTCAAAGCATCGGCCACTACGTTCGATTTCCCAGGCTGATACTTGATCTCGCAATCAAAGTCCTTCAGCAACTCCATCCAACGACGTTGTCTCATATTCAAATCGGGATGTGAAAACAGATACTGCAAACTTTTGTGGTCAAACTACAAAACCACCTGAACCACACGGCAAAGCTAACACAGGCGCAGAAGTTAGCTTCTATTTGCGCAACAGAAAACTATTCTCGCATTGCTCAGTCCACACAAACCTCTTGTCTTTCTGAGTCAACTGCGTCATAGTCTTAGCTATACTAGAAAATCCTTCTATAAAACGCCGATAATAGCCAGCCAAACCCAAGAAACTACGAATCTCAGCAACATTCTTGGGACCCTCAGAGTTAATCACAGCCTCTACCTTACTGAGATCCATAGAAATACCATCAACGGAAATCACATGACCCAGAAACACAACTCGGTCTAACCAAAACTCGCACTTGGAGAACTTAGCATACAGCTGCGAGTCTCATAGCATCTGAAGAACCAATTTCAAATGCTCTTTGTGCTGCATTGGAGTCTTAGAGTACAACAAAATGTCATCGATAAACACAATCACACACTGATTGATGAACTCTCTAAAGACTCGGTTCATCAAGTCCATGAAAACTGCGGGAGCATTCGTCAAACCGAAAGGCATAACTAGAAACACATAATTCCCATACCTCGTACGAAACGCAGTCTTCTCAACATCCTGCTCACGGATGCGCAACTGATGATACCCCGAATGCAGATCGATCTTCAAAAACACAGCCGAACCATAAATCTAATCAAACAAGTCATCGATCCTAGGCAAAGCGTACTTATTCTTCACTGTCGCCTTATTCAACTGCCTAAAGTCGATACACATCCTCATCGACCCGTCCTTCTTCTTAACAAACAAAATAGGCATCCCCACGGGGACATGCTAGGCCTAATGAAACCCTTATCCAGCAAATAACTAAGCTGAACCTTAAGCTCCCTCAACTCAGCAGGCGCTAAACGATACGGAGCACGCGAGATCGGAGCTGTACCAGGTACCAACTCAATGCTGAAGTCTATCCCCTCCTCGGAGGAAAACCAGGAATCTCCTCCGGAAACACATCCGAGAAATATCGAACCACGGGAACCCTACTAAGCTCTACGCTCGAAGAAGAAAACGCATCTAAGGCATAGATCATAAAACCAGTATTATCTAGTGACAACAGGCTAAACATCTCCATCGCAGAGACTAAATGAATCTTCAACTGGGAATCTTGGCCATAGAAATTCCATTTCTCGCCAGACTGGGGCCTAAATCGCACAACGCCATGGAAACAATCCACAGTGGCACTATAGCTAGACAACACGTCCATTCCCACTATACAATCGAAATCCCACATCACAAGCCTAATCAATTTGGCTAACAACACACTCTCGCAAAACCTAAGAACGCCATTCAACAAGATCTCTTGGGAGAACAGGCTTGCGCCGGCAGGAGTCGCAACAGATACAACATCACACAAAGATGTGGTATGCAAACCATGCTCAACCACAAATGTATCAGTAATAAAAGAATGTGATGCTCCTGTATCAAACAACACACGTGCAGGAAAATCAAAAACAAAGCAAGTAGCTGCGATCACTCCTCCGCCTGGCGTGCCCTCCGCTTGATCCCTAGTCATGGCATTCACTTGGGCAAACTGAGTGGCCACAATACTCAACTTTGGAACTACTACCACTGCTCTAACTACCCGAGCCAGAAGAACTCGAACCAGACTTCTTCTGAAACTGACGACCACGAGGCCTAAACCTCTAGTGTCCGGGCTGTTGGGCTACATGCTGCTGGGGTGGCTGAGAAGACTGCACTGACTGGGAAGGTTGCACCCTCGGAACCACGGGACGACTACCTTGCACTCCTTGCGGCCTAACACGCGACCGACGGTTCTACAGTCCTTCCTCAATGTCTATAGCCCTGTCCACCGCTTCTGCATAGCTCGCCGATGAACCCTCCAACACAAAAGAATACAGCTCTTAATTGAGCCCCTCCATGAATTTTTTCCTCTTCGCCTTCTCTCGGCCAGCAACATGCGGAACATAGGAGAGAAGAGAAGAGAATCTTCGGGCATACTCACCCACGGACAAAGATCCCTGCACCAGGTTATCAAACTCTCGCTCCCTGGCGTTCACAAAAGATTCCGGAACGTACTCCTGACGAAAGGCAGTACAGAAGCTACTCCATGAAATTCCTACACATGTCTCCTGTAGAGTCCTCGAAGCACCTCTCCACCAACGCTCGGCACTTCTCCTCAACTGAAACGTAGCCAAACTCAGCCTACACTCATCGACATACCTGACACAATCGAAAAACCCAGTAATGTGTTGTAACCAGGACTCAGCATCAGAACTAGGCTCATCACCATTGAACGTCTGAGGATTCATCCTCTGGAACCTCGCCATCACCAGTTCCATATCGTCCACGTGGGCTGCCAAGTCATCTACCTCCAAGTCAATCTGTCTATCGCGTCCACGACGAGGAACACTATGCTGCACTTCCTCGTTCTGACCGTCGGACTCTTCCTGAAACTGCCCTCTACCTCTACCCCTACGTCTAGGCGGCATCTACGAAGGCACTAAGAGGGTAAGGTCACACAACAACAGATAAATATCACAGAACAAGTAAATCACATAGTCATGCACATGCAACACGCAACACTGTGCCTAGACTCGGGTGTGATCAAAGAAATCGAGCTTATCCCAGCTTAAGCTCTGATACCAAAAATGTCAGGCCTCGTGCACAATAAAGAGTTAAACCATGCAAAACGATAGCGGAAGCATACAAAAGTGGCTTAAAATTTTCGCTTTGGCCTGACTAAAAGATTACATAATTTAAAATTGTACAAAACTCAAAATATCCCAGTTAATTAAAAACACTAAGTACAACAGCACATCATTAAAACATATATCAAGTACCATACAATCACTACTACAAAGCACAGGACAACCCCCGACTAACAGTACTGATACATAATATGCTATACGCTAACTGGGACACTCTAACCACCTCCTGGGGCACCTCCAGTTGGATCTACTCCACGACCAACAGAGTAACCATGATAACCTGAAAACACACACAGGCAACAAACAACCAAGCCCCAGAACAGGGGTCAAACCCCAGTACGGAGAGCAATATAAAACAGCTAACGGAAAGCAACAAGTAAAAATGCAGATGCTATGCATGAACAGCTGAGCATAACAGAAGGCTACAACCCACGGCAGGGAGCCAGAAACTCGAAGGCAACTCAAAGCTGATCAAGAACCGATAGCAACTAATAGCAGAAGTCGGTGGCGACGGGGTTTGTGAGTATATGGGAGCTACCCACTCGTCTCAACACATGACACCAGATGCAAACACAGCTCAACCCGCTGTTGCCCAACTCATGAGATGTGGGAGCTACCCACTCCGCTCATAGTGGCTAACAGATCCCAGCAGGGAGATGAGGTACGGGAGTTACCCGCTCATCCTCAACAGCATCCTGGTACGCTTAGAGCGATAATCAATAAGGCACGGCTATAATAGAACTGAGCTCAAGAGATAATGCGTGTATGCAACAGATGCAATGTTCAACACAGAATCATATACAGCACACAAAACATACACAGCAGCAAGCATAATCACCCATTCTCAATCCAAAGCTGTAAAACAAGCTCGCATTCATACCTCAAGTCTTCTGTGCAACAATTACTACAAACAGGGTCCGAGCAACGCAGATCTCACACCTGCTAAGCCAATTACAAACAACTACTCAAGGACCGAAACACAGAAAAGCTACAGCTGGGAGCTACGAGCTCGACCAGTGCTATACTAACCCTCTAACTCAACAGAGAGCTCTAAACAAACACAAGGCAGGGTCTGAACACTTACCTCAACAAGCTAGGACGGAATGCTAACGGACTACACAAGGGAGAAGCCTTCGCACACCTCACCAGCTTCAAGCAAACGTCCGAAAGCAATATCCAAACGAAGCATCTCAGCAAGAGGAGTCCAACGCTACCACTCTCACTTAAATTGGAGCTTTCTACCGTCGGCAATCGGAGAAGATAAGGTTCGGTGAACAATAGTGTCGGGAAATAATACAAAGCAACGAAGACCAAGTCCTCTTATATACTCAAATCTATCCAATATCGCAATAAAGATCTCACCGACAACTCAAATCTCAAAGCTGATATTCCCGCTCGCATCCAGATCTCACAACAGATCTCACTCTACGCCAAAACAGATCTCTACTAACTCAAACGACGTCGCACCGCTTCTACTGTCGCATCTAGACACGTCACCCGCTACTCAGATCTGAATCGCTAGCGCCAACGAAATCTGAACCCAAAACGGCGTCGCTTCTGAACACTCAGATCTCTCTCAAATCTGAAGACCAACGCTGCTCACTGCTGAGTCTCGCCCGCTAAACCAAAACGCTGTCGTTCCAACTAATCCAAACGAAGTAGTTTAGCTACTCGCTACCGAAACACACTAGCTCCCTACTGAACACTAGCGACAACAGATCTCGTTACGACTGCTGAATGCGATCACTCAGCTATGACCAATGCTCACTACTCAACAGACCCCACGCCAAAACTCTAACTCTTCAGGTCTGTTCCAAAGACTTATACAAAACCCGATAGCTTCTCCAAGCATATCGACTCAAAGCTGAACGTCAAGATCTGCTCAAGCTCAAATCTGAATCCAGCAAAACCCGATTAATTAACTCAATTAATCTCATCAACTTTTTCGGATCTCATGATCAATGTGGTATCTAGATCAGCATCCTTTGCCTGCATCTCATAGACTCTCTCTGTCGCAAGATGCCTCAATTGCAGGCACTCAAAAGATAAATGTCCTGGCTTCTTGAACTTGTAGCAGACTCCAGCTCCTAGCAAATACTTCCCTGCATGCTGACACCCACAAGTCTGACAAGTAGGTCTGCAACTGCATTGCAATATTTGTAGCTTGTTGTGGCTTCCTTGAACTAGACTACTTCCCTGCTGGCTTTGCTGTCCCCTGCTGTCTTAGAGGTCCGGTAAACTGTCTCTACTTGTGACTATGGCTGAACTGTGGCTGAAAAGGTGCTTCCTCTACGCCTCTACCTGTAAATCCTTCAGCGTCTGCTCCGACCTGAAGGCTCTCTTCAGTTCCATGGCATAATCCACAGGAGCCGACATCAACACATTCCGACGAATCGCGGGACACAAACCATATAGGAAATGTTGTAGCTTCTCTTCAGGGTTATCAGCGATGACGAGCGAGAAATGGCATCCACTATTGAATGTCTTCACATACTCTGCCACAATCATATCTCCCTGCCGGAGATTCCCAAATTCTCTCTTCAACCTCGCCTGGACATTCTGTGTAAGGTACTTATCTTAGAACATCTTCTTGAACTCCTCTCAAGTCAGAGTGTCCACATCCATCGTCTTCTCTGCCCCTTCCCACCAAAAGGCAGCATCATCCTTCAGCTATAAGATGGTGCAACTGTCCCGGGCAGCATCCTCAAGTCGCATGTACCTGAAAATTATCTCCATGACCTGACCCATCCCTCAGCCACGAATGGATCAGTAGAGCCAGTGAATTCAGGAGGCCCCCTATTGTGAAATTTCTCATAAGGCATCTCTGTCCTAGATGTTTGGGAGGTTCTGGTATTTTTTTTGGTGCAGCGGCGGATCCGGATCCCGCTCCCAGGGCGTAGCGGAAGAATTAAAAATTTGGAGCCCGGGAACGGTCAATACACCTATATAATAATTAAAAACATTCATAGAATGTTTAGAATATACCTTGCTAGCGTCTAGGTGCCTGGCTCCGACCAATTCCACGGGAAAATTGGCACTTCAACGGTTGAACAGCTACGGCCTCCTAATCCGGTCCACGACCGGAATCTCAATTCCTTCGTCGCTTTGCACTAGAAAACCGAGAAAAGTTTCACGGCGGAATCTCCTCGTCGGAATAGTCGGAATAAATTCCGACGACGGCGGCGACGTCGACGGCGGCGGGAGGAGAGGAAGGGAGAAAATATTAGCTGAGGAGCTTTTGGTGTGTTTCAAATGAATACCCCAGGGCCCCTATTTATAGATTTTTCATGTGCTTAAACCAAGTTAATGGGCCCTGGTCGGGCCCGGGTCGGGCCCAGGCCCAGGTGTACATTGGTTTCAATTCCATCGTTGTGGCTTCATCATAATCCCGATGGACGATCAGATTGGACCGATCTACACAGTTTACAAAACTGAGCATTATGATGTGAAAACAATTTTTCGGACCACCTAATCCGAAATAGCAGTTATGCCCCTACAAGTTTTAAGGATAGTCAAACTAGTCCAAGCTTAAGGAAATTGCACTTTCACCCTATTTAATTTAGGAAGTCACACTTCCATCCTTCCTCCTACTATACTCAACAAATTGAGCTTAATTTACGTACGGGAATTTAGAAAGTAGTACTTGTGTGACCTCAATGGTTCAGGGATACAGCTAGCCGTGGGTCCACAATATTTTTGACTCCGAAACCACATTTTTGGACTAACCCATCGGATCATGGTAAAGCGTCTAGCAACATCGCCCCATGATCCCCTAGGTATCACTGATAGTGCCTGCAAGAACCAGTCGATCATGGTTAGCGTATAGTACGGTCCTTTCGACTCAAATATCCCGATCAGATCAACGACCATTGGTAAATCGAGAGTCGCTGGAGATCCAATAACCATGCATACATCTTGGAGATCAAATAGTGACATCGCATGTGTTACTTGGTAAACCCATTTACCCAAAACACATCTAGTACTCTGGCCAGAGATTTATCACTCCATTATCTACTCAGATAGCATAGGATATCGATGCACAAGGGCGAGCGGTGAATCCTCGACAACGAAGCATCGACTCCTATATGCATCGGGACCTCACCCAACTCCGCCACCTGATGACCCCAACTGAGTCGGTAAACGGGTCAAACTGAGGCACCTATCATGTAGAGTCTCAATGATGTTTTGAGTAATGAGGACTAATCTGTACAACAAGACCTCGGACTTAATCCACTCGACAAATGGTAACCACTTGAAAAGTCCGAACGAGGGTAGTTCGGTAGATCACCAGGTCACTATCCATCTGCATGTTCAGAACATCACAATGTTCCCTACCAATGAAACGTGGTACTTCACATCGCAGAAGCTAGACTCAAGCTCGGGTGGCCCTTATCCTCTTTTGGACGGCCCAATTGACTAGGTGTTGGTGATCCGGATCCGCCCCCCGGTGAGGCAGCGGAAGAACATAGAAAAGGCCGGGAGACGATCAATAC
>KV006431.1:33983-44286 GCA_001598015.1 Dorcoceras hygrometricum
TTCTTCTGCTAGCGTGAGCTTTTGGGTGAGCAATTCTTGTGGTTTGAGCTCGGTTTTTAGTAGTTCATGCCTGCGTGGAAGTGTAATATTTAAGTATGCTTCTGGCCGTAGGATTAGCGTGTTGTATAGCTGAATTGAGCTAATTTATTAGCTATGTTGTAACAGATTTCAGCTTCTAGGAAGTGTCCTGCCGCGGGATTTGAGCCAGGAGGAATCTGTTAGGTAATTCGAAGGAGGAGAATAAATTGCGTTAACCAACTTTGTTTAAATGCCTTTTCTTTCACTTTTACTTGGTTTAGTGTTCTGGTTGTTCAATTATTACAATTGTTGCACATATTTGCAACACTGCTGTTTGTGACATAGAAATCAAATTTGGCACTTCGACTGCGTGGTGATTTGGAAAGTTTAACAGTGTCATGGTAGATCAATCAGACGGAATAAATTGCGTTAACCAGCTTTGTTTAAATGCCTTTTCTTTCACTTTTACTTGGTTTAGTGTTCTGGTTGTTCAATTATTACAATTGTTGCACATATTTGCAACACTGCTGTTTGTGACATAGAAATCAAATTTGGCACTTCGACTGCTACATGTTGTGAAAGATTTGAGTTGGATGGTTCCATTATATGTTTTGATATAATGAAAGATACCCAGCCATTCTCCTCGCTACTTCCTGCAAGTAGCATCATCCTTTCCGAACCCACATTTTTAAACATCCCAAAATCCAAACTTGGAATCAAAAAAACAGGAAAGTTACCTTAAGATTATGGGCTCTTTGTAATGGGAACAAATTGAGAAGAAATGGGCTCTTTGTAACGGGGGAGAAATCAGTGGAAGAAATGGGAAAAAATTTTGAAGAAATGGGGAAGAAACAGGCACTATCGAGGAATACGTTGAAAAAGGAGAGAAGGGAGTTAGAAACAAGTTTGTATATGTATCAGGGACTGCAGAATAAATTTTACATAAATAGGGACTGAGAAACAAGGCACTTTTCTGATCAGGGATTTATCACCAATTTACCGTTTTATTAAGTTCGGTCGAATTTATTATTATTGGGTTAAGTTTTTCAACTTTGGATCGAGATACTCGAGCTATTTTTCTGGGGTTTCTGGACAGGTCAAATTATTAGGTCAACCTCACTCCCTTTTGCCGAATTAAAACACGTCTCGCTCCCCAAACCCCATCCCAATTTCCCCAATAAACACACTTACGGAAAGAAAAAAAATCGGAGACCCCCACTCCCACACATTTTCATTTCCCCCAAGGTAAATGTCATGACGCACAAGATATATAAATACATGGTGAAAATGGTAACTGTGCATAGGTGAAGAAAACAAGCAAGAAAACAGAGGATTCACCATTTTCCCTCTGCCTCTTTCTGTGTTGTCTGAGTTTCAAACTAGAAGGTGAAATTTACTGGGATTGCAGAAGAAAATGGTGGGCTCGAGTGATAGAAGCAAAGAAGCGGTTGGAATGATGGCCCTTCACGCAGCACTCAGAAGCATCTGCATCAACTCTGAGTGGACTTACTCTGTTTTCTGGACCATTCGGCCCCGCCCGTAAAAATGTTCTCCATTTTCTTTTCTGTATTTGGACTCCGCTTCTTTATCTGAAAAGCCGGAGTCTTTCTTGCAGTAGACTAAGGGGAGGGGGTGGCTCCAAAGTTGGAGATGACAATGGAAGCTTGTGGGTATCTAGAATTTTTGGGGATTTTGTGAGTGAATTTCTTTGTCATTTTAGTTTTTCTTGGATTATACAGGATGCTGATGTGGGAGGATGGTTTCTGTGGAGGCAGAGTTGCAGATGAGGTTGATAGGGGGGAGGATCCTGTCAGGAAAGCATTCAGCAAGATGTCAATTCAGTTGTATAATTATGGAGAAGGGTGGGTGCTGGGTAAGGTGTATTTGTTTTTAATTTTGTATTCTATGGGAGAATGGGCTACTATTTCTGTCTCATTCTCTCAAATAAAAAAAAAAGCAGGAAAATGAGTGAAAACATGCATCTCTTTTCAACTCATTTTTGTGGCAGTGTTTGTGTGAGTCAGTGTGACTTTTGAAGTATTTGTTGTATGGTTTTTGTGATTAGTTTTATGTGAAAAATGATTGCAGGTTGATGGGGAAAGTTGCAGCAGACAAGTGTCATAAGTGGGTCTTCAAAGAACCTGCAGAATGTGAACCCAATGTCTCCAACTACTGGCAGAGTTCATTTGATGCTGTATGTTTCAATATATTATCCTTCCCATTCAATATATGAAACAAAGGAGACAAAAATCAATATATTCGGATTCGAACTCAACTAAAGATATCAGTATATTCATTTTATGCCGATCAATCAGCTTAAATAATTGGCTATCAAAGTAATAAGTGGTTTCTTTGCACTACACTTTTGTTATGGTGAAGGATAGAATCATCTCGCAGACCGACTCGATTTATTTCTAAGATGGAAGCACTTTTTTTGGAAAAATTGGATGTAAAATTTGAACAATGTTTTCAACTTAATCAGTGTGTGAATGATTTGATGAAATTTTCTCTTCTTCATTGATCCTGCAGCTGCCATCTGAATGGAGTGATCAATTTGAGGCGGGCATTCAGGTCTGAATCCACAGTAAAAAGCATACACACGCACGCACATAATATATACACAGAGACACATGCTGAGCTTTTTGTATGGTTTTTTAGTAGACTATAGCTGTGATTCAAGCTGGACATGGCCTTCTGCAGCTTGGTTCTTGCAAGATTGTGAGTTCATTTTTCCCCAATTCTTATTATTCTGGGAAGATTTATAATTCCAATATTTAATTTGTTAAAAGATCTCAAATGATTGAGTAATAGAATAATCTAGCCACAATATTAAAAGTTCAAGCATAGGATGGTTAAGTGAATGTTCGAATCTCTATTTTCCAGATAGCAGAAGATCTCCATTTCGTGCTAAGAATGAGGCACACCTTTGAATCCTTAGGCTATCAATCTAGAATTTACCTATCCCAGCTCTTTTCTTCAACTCATAATGCCACGCCTTCATCCTGCCCTTTTCAATTATGGGCTCAGGCCTCTAGTTCCACAGGCTTCGATCCTTGCATCTCCCGAGTTTCAAAACTCAGGTAGATATGGAATCCCACCACCCATGGACAGAATGTATTTCCCTCAGCGTCCAAATGAATCCCTGATGGAGGATATGATTGGAGAGCAGGAAAACGATGTCAAATGGCCTAATGGGTTGAGCATCTTTAACACGTTAACAGGACAATGCGAGGGATCTCCCAAGCTTTTACTCAATCCAGAGGAGATCCAGAATGAATTTTTGGGCCCGGATAGCCAATTAAAGATGGATAGTAACTTCCACAGGGGCTTCAGTTTGCCTTCAAGAACCACGGCTGCATCTCCGTCAACTTCACACGATCATCACACAAACAATCCCAGGGAGTACAGGAATGTACAATGGTGATATGGAAACACCATGAATTATGTCAAAGGTTTAATGGAGAGAAGTTCCTAGGATCGAGCATTGTTATAATCCTCAACTTTGTTTTGCTTAGTTATATGTGCTATTTTGTCATCCCTGTGAAGAGAGTTTATTAGTCAATAAAAGTTTAACTATCAAAGGAATATAGGATCACAGTCCCCGGACTTGCTCTAAAATGCAACCGTAATAGATTTTAAGCTCTTCTAAATTTCCAGTATTGCATCTTCGCTACTAAATGCGCAGGTGTTATAAATATCAGAATGGCTACTAAATGCGCAGGTGTATATAAATATCAAAAGCTGAAACTGAAATCATATCGCATTATAATTTTGAATGTTGATTTTAAACCACGGTGTGGCCTTATGTGGCTTCTAACAGGTTGAGATGAAAGTGTTGAAGTCTTGAGAGGAAACTGTTGAAGTCTTGAAGATGATCATACAAAGTCTTTTCTCTTGATATCTATTCAATGACATTTATAATATCTGAGTCTGACTTCAATTTAATCAATAAAGGATATATATAAATATCTCTATACACACACATGTATGTGTATATATATACATGTATGTATATATGTATGTACACAACACATGACGTCTGCGTTGCTTAATCTTCCAATCGACTCGTGCAAGTACTAAAAATCTACAATGCTAACCCCACTTTCTTATAACTGAGTTTCAAAGTATTTACAAGAAAACGTAAAGACAAGCAAGAAAATGAAATATTCAGTTTCTTATGAGTTCAAATGTACAATTACATAACAAAATAAGATTTGTCGCGATCAATGGATTTTTACCTTCTAAAAAGGACAAGGCAGACAATGCTTTGCAAGTTTGCCCACAGGTCACAAATACCGAATGAGCTCAACTGCGAACTTCCCCTTTCTTGTTGAGTTTATTTCTCCAATCTGAGGCACAAAAGACAGATTTACAAAAGGGTAGACACAGGCACCAGATACATACACCTCCATTTGATGAATATATCTAAACAACAAATGAACAGTTGCGAACACTCATCACCACACTATGGACACTAGCAACTAGAAACCATAAAATTTTTAACTATACATCTCAATTTTTCATGGTTCCGTCACTTGGCGGACCAATCCCCTGCCCAGACTGTTACCGGTAATGATATGTTTTGACATGGGTGCAGTAAGTGCTTGATCCTGATATCATTCGATTGTTGAACATAAAGTCTGAGATGAACTCAAGATATTTGATCAAACAAACATTCTGAAAACCCAATCAATGGCTCACCTTTAGTCTTCCTTGACCACTGACTGAAATGATGTCTCCACTCTTGATGGTTGTATTGTTTTTAGGGACAGTGATCCAATTGACTCGCACATCTCCAACACTAAATGAGAAAATAGTAGCATCAATCAGTTTCTCTCATGTCATGAATTATACTACAAATGAATCCTGTCATGTCGGGGCCTAGGGGGTGGAGGTGGAGAAATCTACACAAACAAAATTGTGTGTAATAGGCTCCAACAGCAATTATTTTGCATCCACCTCCATAGTGTGACAATGATTAATCCAAGCCGCTAAAGAGTTCATTGTACACCCACATAACAATTTCATATTACAAAATCACAACTCTAAATTTTTGTCTAAACTTTTCCTTCACTGTTGAAATTTAAAAAGTAGGTGAAAAACCAAGAATTTATGGTTTCCCCTTTCGTTTATCTTCGTATCACAAGCTTTGTTCTTGAAGACCTTTAACACCCACAGCTTAACTCCATTTTAAAATCAAATGACAAGAAATGAATGGTGCATACCTGACCAAACTAGCCATTTTTGATCGAGATATTTTGAAGCCAGCACTAGCAACAGCGTCAAGTCTTAGTGATGCTTCCACGGTTTTAAAAGACCTAGTCCTGTGAGGATCAGTGCGCATGAATCATTGCTGGTGATGAGAAGACATTTTTTTAAACCTTAGGGAAAAACACAGCCAGAACCTTGGTGGTTCATATTCAAGAGCAAGCAATGGTATCTTTACACAGGTGACTGAAACATTTCCAACCTGTAAAGATGGCAGATAAACAGCAAAATATTTATTAACCGTATATTTTGCACAAAGGTGCATCGCCTACTTCTAAACATTATTTCGTTATTTTGTTAACCAAACATCTAGGGATATTATGCTATAACGGTGTTGTGATCATAGTGGACCATTTTCAGACATAAGATTTCTTATCAAGGAATCTGGATAAAGTTTGCAGGTAATGCGCAAGATTCATCCATAATGGAGAGAAATTTCATTTATCATAAAAGTACCATTCAAGTTCAGAAAACAAAATAAATAGAACAATTCATTTACACCACAGCAGAAAAAATGGTTCAACAGAACAAAGTATTGTTCAAAAAATCATCTACAGTAGAACAAATAAAACTTCTCAATTACTACTCAGCAGAAAAAATGGTTCAACTCCACAAGCATTACTAGAAAAGCTGTATACCTTGTTCAATGAAGATGCAAGGAAGTTAACAAGCTCCGGAACAACGACAATATGAGCCCCACTTTCCCCCTAAATGACAAATAATAGTTCCAATGTAAAGTATTGAATGCCACCCAAATTGAAACACAGAAGCTTACATATATTATCCCCAGTTGTATGAACAACAATTGTACAATTCAGAATTATTTTGAAGTATCATCAGATGAAGAATGTCTCAATCCCTTCAAAGCTGACTGTTATGAGATGAGGTGAATAACTTAACACGTGCACGATTTCCATCAAGAAGATTGATGAAGGTGGCTTTACTTGTGTTACATAAATTAAATTAACATTCATAGTCTATATAATATCATCCTTAATTTATATGTTGGACAAGAAATTTGAAATAAGCACATCTCAGTCTTCTAACAATGTGAAAAAGGAAAAAACTAATATTCTAGCTTTTAGTACGACTGATAAAGAACATCGTGTTCATATGGGAGCGGGAGCACGTTAACGCTCTTGTCAAATTTGAATAGAAAGTTATAGTGGTTCATCTTGGGTTCTGAACAATGTAATTCGGTAAATTAATATTTTGTTATAGAAAACAACACAACCATACATTTTTTTAGAAAAATAACGTTGATAAGTTTGTTAGTCAAATTTAATCTGATAGTTACTGACTTACTATGCAAATGTATTGTATGGCTAACGAAATAAAAGTCTCTTTTTTATAATTATCACGACATTAATTCCTTCCACACTAAAGAGCATTTTAAACATTGCTTTAGAACAAGTACTATAAATCTGAGTATCAAGTATTATCATTTATTATTTAAAGTTGTTATTGGATATTGAGGGGAAAAAGAAAATCTAAAGTGACCCAGAGAAATTAGGAAAAATAAGAGATCAAATGTTCAGGTAAATAATAACTACAACAATACCGGCCTAAATTTTTTTTACATTTAAAGCATATTATAAACATGAATCGATTCCACTAATCCCGTAGAGAGAAAAAATTTATATTACAACTTCAATATTCTCACTACATCCTTTTTTACTTCATGTAGTGTGATTGCTAAAGAATTTCTATCCTGCTATAAGGTTTATGACTGTAAAATTAAAATTATCTGCAACATACATTTATTTAAACGCAAAAAATATGTAATTTATTCATATCATTTTGATATTGATGACTTTTGTCAAGTTTTTCCACTATTGTTAATAGAAAATAGTTAGTCAAGCATGTTTTATATTTTTTACTTAATCATTCTTCTCTTATATTGTTTTATGCTATTTTTAATATGCTTTGTGAATAAATAGTTATATGCTATATGCTCAATTATTTTAGAACAACATATCTAAACTTTATTTAATGATAAGCTTGTTCAATTTGTACTATAAATTCTTGAGCGCTCATTTTCCACCCAATGCCCATGCAATTAATACAAACAACACACCATTCAAGGGCAAAATAGAACAAATTTACTTCTATTAACACTTCTATAGATAGAATAGATATAAATTTCCCGCAATGGAAGAATCAACTTACAACAGGAATAATAAAATGATACCTGCAGTATGATGTCTCCCACCTTATCCTGCACAATTCCAGTACCAAGGATTGACCCAAGGAAGTCACCATGGGAATAGGATCCAAATCCAAAGTTTCCTGAGACACTGGAAAGTGAAGCCATTTTACAGTTAATCAACAGATATTTCAGTACTATGGAAAATTGCAGCTT
Source organism: Dorcoceras hygrometricum (assembly GCA_001598015.1). Lineage (NCBI taxonomy): Eukaryota > Viridiplantae > Streptophyta > Magnoliopsida > Lamiales > Gesneriaceae > Dorcoceras > Dorcoceras hygrometricum. Next base: position 41,632 of record KV006431.1, read on the forward strand.
CACTCACAAAAATAAGATTGAGGCATGGAGCAACCAACCTGAGTGCTGCAACAACGTTAGGATCAGATGGCAAAATATCTGGATGTCCTACTGAGAGCCGGCAGCGCTCAGCCTTAAGCATTCAAATGTAGACAATTTTTTTAAAACGTTGACTATTGAATAAAAAAGAAATTAAGCATTTCTAACCTCTGGGTATCCTCCCTGAGCTACCATTTTTATGTCCACGAACTTATCCAAAACCAACATTGATTCCTTTAGTACAGTTGGTGTAATGAAATCAGTATGGTAAACTTCTTGCCTTGACAATGCTTGATCTGCCTGAGAAACAAGAAACAGAAAATCAATACGAAACCACATTTCTATTCGTATATAATAAGTAGTCCTAATTCAGCTCTACGTAAGATAGCCAAGCTCACTCCTGTTTGAAGTTTGAACTTCTATCTATGAGTCAGCAGTAGCAAGTTGATGCAATCGTGAACTTAAAGACTCATTATCTGCTAATAAAAAGGACACCTACCATTTCAACAATTCTCTTGATCTCTTCGTTTGTGTCCTTGTCTGCCACTCCTCTGAGAAATACACCAGTGTCACCCTTGACAGCTTGTGCAATGTGGCATATACGAATCGCTGTGTCGCAAAAACATCAACTACTGTGCAAGTCATCAAACCATAATTACAATAAATCAGGCACCAAATTAATTCATTAAACTCTGTCCACACTGCAAATTAATACATGTATCGATTGAGTATTGATAGTTCTCACTCTGAATAGCAGCACCAATAGAACAATGATTTGACAGCCTTCTACCAAGAAAGCTAGGAAGTAGTGAACAATCATGACCATGTTTTATTCCTAATCCATAGGTCACTCAATATCTTAACTATCCATAGGCATTTCCTAACTTGTTAATCGGAGTCTTCCTTATGCATATCACAACAACAAAAAAAAAAACACAAACTATTCCCAACTGAAATCTTTACCACCTTTAGCATCAATTTAATACATCTCAAGTTTTAATATGAAAAATATCCAACACAGCAAAGAGGACGCACATAACTCTCACTTCACCAGAAAAAAGAAAACATGGAAACTGAAGATCCACTTAGTCCATCAAATTATACATGTTAATGAGATTAGTATCTGATATCATAAGAATTCATGCACCTCGTGACCCGAGGTAAGAGCACCCTGGAGTATGCTACTTCGAGGTAACGAAGACCGAACAAGTGGCCAAGCAGGTCCTCTATAGATGTCCAATACCCGATGAGGAGTATAACTGATGGCCACCACTGTAACGCCCAGACATTTCTATAGTCCACAATTAGTAAATTATGAGATTTAAAGGATTACATTGTTATGTTATTCAACTCTTATTTCAGTTGAGTTTCAAGTATCAGATATTGTTTGGCTTTCTTTGTTTAGAAGCTAAATTTCAGATTCCATGTTTACGCACTCAGCAGCCTTCATTATGTTTTGGGTTGATATTCAGATATTAGGAATACAATTTCAGCAGGTGTCTAGTCGATTTCTGCAAGCCAATCGAATTCTTTGTTTTAACTAAAATTTGTTCGGTTTCCATATGCATCATTATATTTTCAAACAGAGTGCATATTGGTTAAAAGTGTTTTCCTTCCTTAGGCATTTTAAATCATATAAATAGGATGATAAGCTGCTTCATGCATCATTACTTTCAAATCAAATTACTTTGAGCGATGCTCTCTCTTTGCTCTATTTCTTGCTCACTCAGTGAAAGCATATATTCAGTTCTGGTTGCATGTTTATATGAAATTTCATAGTATAGAAGAAAACACGGTTGTTCTTCAGAAAAACCAGAAGTTCATGCTCTGTTTTATGAAAGGTACGTGTTTTACTGTATGTTGATCCAGAAATGTTTTAGAAAATGGTTTGATGATGTTCGTTCAGAATATTCGTGAGAATTCTAAAGATATCTCTTCGAAGTAGCTTACAAGTAGCTTATTCGATCATTCCAGAAATTTCTTGAAATAGTTTGACTTCTTCAGACAAGGGAAACCATTGTTCTTCATGTTCGTTCATATGGTTAAGTCTGAAATTTGGTTCTTATACCACAACTGATATTCGATGTTGAAAATATTCTAAGTATAGATTTCAGCAGTTGCGTTGATTAAGTCTAGCTGTTGTCAGCTTTCGTGGGTGTTCATCAGTTGCTAACTGCTGACAGCAACCTTCATTTTTCATAGAGTAATATCTGTTGGCAGATACTTACTGTTCATTACCTTTCAGCAACTATCATCAGTTATCTACTGTTACAGTAGCTGTTGACAGTAACCTTATTTCCATAGAATGGTATCTGTCGTCAGTAACCTCGTTTCCCAGCAAGTGATATCTGTTGACAGAAACCATCCATATTTCAGCAGATAGTTACTGTTCATTTCTTCAACAGATAGTTACTGTTCATTTCTTCAACAGATAACGAAATTCCAGAATTTGATTCCTTATTCATTTCCGCTTCAATTCGAAAGAATTATTCGATTCAATTGATTAGATTTGAGAGCTTTTATTCAGTTTTCATCTTCGCAAGCATTACAGAGAATCCTCAATCATTCTCAGAACATCATCGAACAACGAAAAAGCAGTAAATCGTACGAGGAAGAAAGAAAACAGATTTACGAAAG